>WNWK01011591.1:0-63832 GCA_009830355.1 Cherax destructor
TACCACGTCTTCTCAACACAACCACGTCTTCTCTGCACTACCACGTCTTTTCTACACTACCACGTCTTCTCCCACACTACCAGGTCTTCTCCCACACTACCACGTCTTCTCCCACACTATGCTAGGGAAGATTCGTCTGTAAAAACTTGCATTTGTGGACACAGTGGTGCCTATGCTAACCTAAATAGTTAATACTTTTGTAACAATATTTAAAGTTTGAGCTTTCAGGTGTATGGTTTCAGTTTTTAAATTTAAATTATGTTCCATTTTTTTTGGTCATATTTTAAATTTGAGGACAAAATTCTTTAGCTAAATTAACATGAGATATCTTTACTTGGGCCAAGGTACCTAAATGTGCTGATCCTTCCAGAGTGGGTACCTGATACCAGTGTTGGGTGCCTGATACCAGTGTTGGGTGCCTGATACCAGTGTTGGGTGCCTGATACCAGTGTTGGGTGCCTGATACCTGTGTTGGGCTCCTAAATCAAGGAATCAGAGATCCCCTTCTCTTTCTTGCATTAATTCTGATTATCTCCCATTTCCAATTCACGTTATAGGACCTTGCTTTAACAATTGCCCATAAAAACAGTATTAATAATAATAATAATAAAAATAACAATACTACTACTACTACTATTAATACTATTACTACTAATAATACAAATAAAATAATAATAATAATAATAATAATAATAATAATAATAATAATAATAATAATAATAATAATAATAATAATAATAATAATAATAATAATAATAATAATAATAATAATAACAATAATAATAATAATGAAATACTTCTTCGCGTCTACCTTCAGCTTTTCTCTTTGCAGGTGGACACTGTTGTCTTGATCACTTCTGGTCTCTGGCGCCATTATTTACTTGTGGTTCCAGTCCCTTTTATACACATTTGTTGCCAGTCTCTTGTATTTACTTGTGATCTCAGTCTCACTTAATTACTTTACACTGCAGTTTTACCACAAAACATTTTTAGTTCTCTCTGACTAAAAGGAACAAAATAGCGGAGTTCCTGCAGCGACTGGAAGTCCTGGTTTATTTACGTTGCTATATTTACCCAGTAGATTTATCACGTTTAAAGCTCTAGCTCCTCGCCCTGCGTTTTGAAATTAGAGTTACTGATGGTATATATTTCTGTCATATTTTCCTTTTATGCTTGTGAAGGAAGGTATAAGCCTTTTTACCGCACTGTTCCCAGGATTATTCTTCTTGTATTGTACTAGAGCGCAGCAACATATATGTCGCGTGTCTCTTCCCCGACTGCTTTCTGCACTGAATGACCCAAATGGGTTTAACACTTTACCTAGAAAAAATCGTTAACTTCAAGCCTCCCCGTCTGAAGGAATAGTGGATCTGCTGGTATTTGGTAAACACGTCCCTCTGACACACAACCTTCAAAATTTGTATACTTGTCTAATCTATTTATTTAGTTAACTAAGACTGTCTATTTTTTCTAAATCTATATTTATGCAACTTTTTTTGTTTTGACTTCTTCCTGGTAGTTTATTTATAACTACAATATTCATTATTTTCATCCATTCGGTCACTATTCAAAGCTTATAATATTGTATTTACATGAAAGCACTAAGCTCGTTGGAGTCAAGTAGCGCTGCAATGGAACATAACTACGCTTGAGCTGAGTTTGGGAAGGCTAGTTCTAGCTCCTTTGATCAAGAAAGGTTTTTAGCTGTTGTTCCTCCTTTTATATTCCAGCCTTATGAGAGAACTGTGTATATTGTGTAGATGTTTGTCTTATGCTAAGTGAAAGCTCCTGCATCACTTCGTCAGGATAAGTCTAACACTGGTAGTAAATAGCGCTATTGTTTATATTTCTAATAATTTTCTAATGATAATAGGTTGTTATATGTAGGTTCATTTTTACCTATATAGTACCTTCTAAAGCTGTAATTTGTATTATATTGCATGTTGCTGGCTCTGAATTCTAGTAAAACAAATCCTCAATTCCGTTGCCTGCTGTAATACCTCTATGGTTTATCTTCCCTCTTCTTTTTGTATTTTACTTATCTTTGCTTTGACAGTAGACTTAATCATTGTGAAATTTTGTTCGCCCTCTAACATACAAGTGATCCTTTATATGAGCCGTTGAGGTACCTTTAGCAGCTACATCACTATCAACAAATACTATCACCGCCATAGGAGCACAATCACCTTTTCTAAAACCAGCCTTTACTATCCTACGATAACCACCACTATTACGGTTATATCTAACTCCTAGCTCGCCAAACAGCTTTAATGATACTATAGTTTCAGCATTATACAAAAAGAAAAGAACTTATCTTATAGAATGCTATTCTGCCCATTTTGCTAAAGTCACAAGCCTCTCAAACACAGCTTTAACATCCTTTGCTTTATAAAGTCATAATCCACTCGTGCCCAAAAAGAGATTGGACAAATATATGAGTGGGAGGGGCTGGGTTTGATTGGTGTCGTGAGTACGGGAATAAATTCTTAGGTAGTGGTGGTTTTGATATGGACCTGCCTTGTATGGGCCAGTAGGCCTTCTGCAGTGTTCCTCCATTCTTATGTTCTTATGTTCTTACAAGAATTGCAACAACACTCCTGTCCTCCTCATTACCTACCTACCTACCTCCTTACATTCAAAATTAAAAAGATATCCCAAGCCTCCTACCTACCTACCTCTCTCCCTAAATTACTGCCTTTCTACCTAAAAGGATTACAATACTCTCTACCTACCTTCCTCCTTACCTCTCTCGCTACCTTCTTTCTTACAAGAATTACAAGGATATACAAGCCTCTTCCCTACCTACCTCTGTAAATTACTACCTTCCTACCTTGAAGAACTGCAACAATTCTCATATCCTTCTCCCTACCTCTCTCCTTTCCTTCCTACTTCCGAGAATAACACGGATACTCTAAGCGTCCTACCTTCCTACCTACGTCCCTAATTAAATTCCTACCTTCCTGCCTATAAGAATTACAACAATACTCCTATCCTCCCTACCTCCCTCCCTCACAACCTACCAACCCATTTAGTTATCTATCTTCCTCCCTCTTTCCTTTACTCAGTTTCTCCCTCCCTCCGTCCTTCCCTACCTTCCTAACTGTGAGTCAAACTTTCATAACATATAAAAATCTGTTAGACTCATTGAGGACAAAAATTTTGCCATATAGGATTGCATGAGTTAGGCCTACATAGCAATGGTGCTTTCCTTCGAATAAGCAGTCATTTTTTCCATAAATTTTCAAAAATTAATTAATATTATTTATTCTACATTATATATCATGTTTCTATGTTAATTATATTGTTTATTATGTCATATTAGATGAATTGTGATAGATAAATAAGCTGTAGAGTTGATAGCGTCATACTGAAGTATTTTTGTCCTGCCTCCCGAGAGCAGGAATTCCGCTGGAACGGATTAATGGCATTTCAATTAATTTAAATGAGGAAAATTGAATCGACATACGAGCAAATCGGGTTATGAGCTACGTCACGTTTATATATATTATGCAAATATCGCAAACCAAGCGATACAGGATGAAAAACAACCACTGGGGGAGAAGAATGATAGTTCTAGGCCTTTCGTGTTGCAATCAACACATCATCAGGAGCTTGCAAAATTGCAGAAAAGAGGAGGATGTCCAAGCAAGTACGTTCCCAGAGGACCGCCTTCACTGGAGTGAGGGAGTGAGAGAGGAGGAAGTGCCCCCACGCACACAAGTGCCCACAGCCAGAAGGATGAATATTATAGCATTAGAAAAATCCCACAAGCATCGATATTGTAATAGCCTAAATAAAATTAACGTGGCAATAATAAAAATTCGACCAAATTCCTCTCTGACATCAATAACTTTACAGACATAAATATACTGCGAGTGATATAGAAGTCTCTGGCAATTATAGGGTAGCCTTCCAAAGGACAACGTGTCCATTTAAATTGACGAGAAAACGGAAACATTTAGAGGAGAGACTTCTAAAAGTTATGAAAAGGAAACGGGGCTCATTAAAATAAATTCATTTAAAAGGGGGAGTATTGCGCCCCCTGAATTGGGCCTCAATGTATATAATGTATATTTCCATTTTCTATAATTTTATATTGCGAATATTCTCGATTATAGCTAAATCGTTAATATTTTGCTTTATATTATTATTAGACTATTATTTAACTTAGCTATATTTATTAGGTAGGATGTAATATTTTATATTATTGTGGAGTGTGTCTTTACTGCCTTGGAGTTGGCAAACTACTGTTATGCTGCCGGCGTCTAGTTGCTGGGAGGAGTCAGTCTCTGAACACACCTGAGCTGGGTGTTTGTTCCTCTTCCCTCTCTCTCTCTGGCCTGTTGACCCGTGTCGAGTCAACACCTCACTCCATTTCTACTTGTTTTCTCGACATTAGACTCTGTTGGGTAGAGTATGCATTCGTTGGTGAGGCGAATCATACTTCTCAGAACTCTGTGTAACTCTGTTCACAGAGAATAGACTAGACAGTGATTTTCGACGTTGTTCTGGGTTGTGTGTCACATTGACACTCTGATACAACTCAGGTCTCAAGCTATAGCTCTGGACCTAATTCGATAAGGCATCTGTGCACCGCCACAGTTGGGGATTTTATGATGAACCTAGCTTCAGTGGAATGGGAGTTTTGTGACTGTTTTGGAGGATCTACTGATGGTCCCCAGTTAGGGTCGATTTTCTATTTCCTTGTTCCTGACGCTGTGTTGCTGTTGCCTGTTATAGTGCTGTTCAGCGAATTGGTCATTTTTCTAGACAATCAAGCTGTTCTGATTGTCAGGTTGTTAATGCAGCTAGCTTTAGAGTTGTTCTGTCGTACACTGGTTGAGTCGAGTCTTAGAGTTACCGGGAGCACACTCATACACACATTTATTCTTATTTGTATATATATTATTGTAAGTACTGACATTGTACCTGATGGTACTTCTGAGTCATTTATATATATGTGCCCTCAGCACAGACTTATTGTATATGAGAGCAGTGTAGGAGCTACCCTCCTAATTAACCTAATTGTTATCTTAATATCCATATATTTGATTTACTTTGCTACCCTAGATTTTCTCACTTTGTTAATAAACCTTTTAAATATCTGTTTGGTTAGTACCCTATCAGTTGCAATCCTCTTAAATTTTATATAATATGTCGGATAACTGAACCAGGATACTGACTTTGTTGCAAAAGCCCAGTAACAGGCTGGATGCTAGAAGGGCTATCCTTTCTAGTGTTCACTGGAGATGTCTATTATTAATAGATATCGTGTCATTTTGCAACAGGGAGGCATCTGCAATTACAAAACAGACGGCCAAAGATATTCAACCCACATAATTATGAGGCAAACTCTGGTTCAACCTTCAGAAACTGCAGGAAAAATAGGCCCTAATTCCTCGGAGTGGCACTACATTTAAGACAGTCTAATGCATTCGTGTAAGAGCCCAATTTTATACTGTGTATTATTGCCTCAACTAAAAAGGCATCTAATTTGAACAGCCGGTCACTGATATTGTATAATGACTGCCTATCATGCTTAAATAATTGCCGATTCTACAATATTCCATTCAAGCCAAGAGGAACAAGGGAAGATGACTCTTGTTCCCGATAATTTGCCGGGTTATTACAAGCTCTAATATGGTTGAAAATCGCGTTCGACTCCTGTGCTGCACATATCGAATAACGGTGCTGGGACATTCTCACCTCCAATGATTTTCCGTTTGTCCCAAATAGGAGAGAGTGCAACCATTGCAACCAACTCTGTAGACACCACCAACACGTTGTTGGGGAGCATTCTTTATCAGGATGCTTCTAACAGTCCGTGAAGTTTTAAATACTACTTGTATATTAAATCTTCTAAGAGCATACTGCAGAATAGATCAATTCTCGTTATATGGGGGGACCAGCACATTCTTGGTCTGAGACTAGAGACTAGAGTCAAAAAGGAGTGTATTTCTTACTATGTTTTTGAGAGCCTATAGAGTGTGCAGTCCGGAGTTCCTAGATGAAGAAATTAGGAAAATATTTGACATTTGCATGAAACTTCGGTATCCTAAGGTGTTTTTGGAATCTGCCTTGCTGGCAGCTAAGAAAACTTATTATAGAACAGAACCTAGGATAACACGAGAGAATTTAGCTAAAAAAAATGACGTTAGATTATGTTAGGTGAGGTTTCTAAGATAGGTAGGCCTACCTTAAAAGAAAAATTGCCTGGCATTTTCCCAAAATCAATTTATTTAGCTGTAAAGCAGCATTCCTTGGACGGGTTTCCCTGTCGTTTTCCATCTCCCTGGACGGATTTTCCTGTCATTTTCTCTTGCTTGGATGGGTTTCCCTGTCATATTATATCGCCATTGAAAGGTTCCACTATCATTATCCACTGTCCTTTTAAATCGACCTGAATGGGTTTGCCTGTCATTTTCCAACGCCCTGCACACTTTTTCCAGTCATATTCCGTCACCCTGGACGGGTTTCGTTGTCATTATCGATCTCCCAGGACGGATTTCTCTGTCATAGTCCATCTCCCTGGACGGAATTCCCTGTCATATTTCATCGCTCTGGACGTGTTTTCCTGTCATTTTTTCGCCCTGGATGGGTTTCATGTTTTTGTCATTATCCCTCGGGGTGTAAGGGTTTCCCTGGCATATTCATTCACCTTGAATAGGTTTCCCTTTCATTTTACATCGTTCTGCATGGGTTTTCCTGTCACATTCATTCGCTCTGGATGTTTCTGTCTCTCACTTTCTATTGTCTCTGGATGTTTTTCTCTGTCATATTCCATCGCCCTTGACGGGATTCCCTGTCATATTCCATCTCCCTGGAATGGTTTCCCTGTCATTTTCCTTCGCTCTGGATGGGTTTCCCTGTCATACTGAATCTCCTTGGAATGGTTTCTCTGACAAATTCTATCTCTATGGACGGGTTTCTCTGTCATATTCCATCACCCTGAACTTTTCCCCGTCAGTTTCTTTCGCACTGGACGTTTTCCCTGTCATTTTCCACCTCCTGGACGGCTTTCCCTGTCATTTTCCACCTCCTGGACGGTTTTCCTTGTCATTTTCCACCTCCTGGACGGCTTTCCCTGTCATTTTCCACCTCCTGGACGGTTTTCCTTGTCATTTTCCACAGCCTAGATTGGGGTCTCTGAGATATCACATCACCCTGGACGGGTTTCCTTGTCATATTCCTTCGTTGTGGATGGGTTTCCCTGTCATATTAGATTGCCCTTGTCATTTTCCATCGCACTGGACGAATTTCCCTTTCATTTTCCATCTCTTTGAATGGGTTTCTCTGTCATATTCCCTCGCCCTGGACAGTTTCCTTGTTATTTTCCATCTCCCTGGACATTTTTCTATTTCATTTTCCATCGAACTCGACGGGTCTCCCTGTCATATTCCATCACCCAGGACGGGTTTCCTGTCATATTCCATCACCCAGGACGGGTTTCCCTGTCATATTCCATCACCCAGGACGGGTCTCCCTGTCATATTCCATCACCCAGGACGGGTCTCCCTGTCATATTCCATCACCCAGGACGGGTCTCCCTGTCATATTACTCAGCTATTGACTCTTTTCCCTGTCATATTCCATCACCATGAACAGGTTTTCCTCTCATTTTCCATCGCCCATTATGGGTTTCCCTGTCATATTCCATTTTCCAGGAGGGGTTCCCTTGTCATGCTCCATCGCCCAGGACGGGTTTTGCTGTTATATTCCTGCGCAATGGAATCTTTTCCCTGTCATATTCCAGCATCTTTGACAGGTTTTTCTGTCATTTCCCATCGCCAACGACGCATTTCTCTGTCATTTTCCATTCCTATGGACGGTTTTCCCTGTCATTTTCCATCGCCCTGGACTTGTTTCTCTGTCATATTCCATCGCCCTGGACTGGTTTCTCTGTCATATTCCATCGCCCTGGACTGGTTTCTCTGTCATATTCCATCGCCCTGGACTGGTTTCTCTGTCATATTCCATCGCTCTAGACTGGTTTCGCTGTCATATTCCATCGCCCTGGACTGGTTTCTCTGTCATATTCCATCGCCCAGGACTGGTTTCTCTGTCATTTTCCATCGCCCTGAAGGGGTTCACCTGTCATTTTCCATTGCTCTGAAGGGGTTTCTCTGTCATATTCCATCGCCCTGGACTTGTTTCTCTGTCATATTCCATCGCCCTGGACTTGTTTCTCTGTCATATTCCATCGCCCTGGACTTGTTTCTCTGTCATATTCCATCGCCCTGGACTTGTTTCTCTGTCATATTCCATCGCCCTGGACTTGTTTCTCTGTCATATTCCATCGCCCTGGACTTGTTTCTCTGTCATATTCCATCGCCCTGGACTTGTTTCTCTGTCATATTCCATCGCCCTGGACTTGTTTCTCTGTCATATTCCATCGCCCTGGACTTGTTTCTCTGTCATATTCCATCGCCCTAGGCTGAACGGTTTTTCCTGTCAGTTTCCATCGCCCTGAAGGGGTTCCTCTGTCATTTTCCATCGCCCTGAAGGGGTTTCCCTGTCATTTTCCATCGCCCTGAAGGGGTTCCTCTGTCATTTTCCATCGCCCTGAAGGGGTTCCTCTGTCATTTTCCATCGCCCTGAAGGGGTTCCTCTGTCATTTTCCATCGCCCTGAAGGGGTTTCCCTGTCATTTTCCATCGCCCTGAAGGGGTTCCTCTGTCATTTTCCATCGCCCTGAAGGGGTTCCTCTGTCAGTTTCCATCGCCCTGAAGGGGTCCCCCTGTCATTTTCCATCGCCCTGAAGGGGTTCCCCTGTCATTTTCCATCGCCCTGAAGGGGTACCCTGTCATTTTCCATCGCCCTGGTCGGGGTGATGGAAAATGTTAGACTTTGATATACCAACGTTATTTTCAATATTTTCTTTCATGGTTCTTTCTTTGGTTAATTTATCAACTATATTATGCATGAATAATTTTATGTGCAATGTAATCCATAAGAATTGTACCTGAATTGTTCTCTCTGAGAAGCAACAAATAAACAGACAACTTAAACAACCCAGCAGCGGCATTACGTGAAAAGTGAAATTTTAAGATTTTAGATAAAAAGCCAAATACTGTGTAAAAGCAAGTTTATTTAGACACAGGTAAAGCTTTGTTAGTCTGTGTTACATTATATTGTTCACATTAAGTTGTGCATTATTTCTGACCTCTGTGACTTAGGCTCAGTGTCCGAGTAAGAAAGTAGTGAATTTTATTATTTTACATAACAATAAAAGGTCTTGTAAATTGTAGTGATAGATATTATTGGAATGCCGACACATCACAGGTGTGGTGAGACTCATGTGTAACAGGTGGTAGGCTTCTTCAGTCAAATACGGAAAAGAATGAATTGTAGGCAGCAGTAGTAGCGAAGTAAAGATCCTTGGATAAAATGTTTGAGGTGGTCAGTCCCTCGGCCTGGAGAAGAGTTCATCTCCAGGGTCTGAAAAAATCCATTCTTCTCTGTATTTGACTGAAGAAGCTCTCGGCGCAGGCGAAATGTTTCACCAGTGAAGACACCCAAATACTACTCATGTCTTAATCATCAGTGACTCGCCATTATTAATCATTTTCAACATAGTCAAGTGTGCTCACACCTGTCTCAGCATAAAGAGTCGGGTGTGCTCACACCTGACTCACTCAGCATAGTCAGGTGTGCTCACGCCTGACTCAGCATAAAGAGTTGGGTGTGCTCACACCTGACTCACTCAGCATAAAGAGTTAGGTGTGCTCACACCTGACTCAGCATAAAGAGTCAGGTGTGCTCACCCCTGACTCAGCATAAAGAGTCGGGTGTGCTCACACCTAACTCACTGAGTATAGTCAGGTGTGCTCACACCTGACTCAACATAGTCAGGTGTGAACACACCTGAGTCTCGAAGATGAGTGTAAATCAATCAAACATATCTTCAGGAAACTATAATTCCCTTCATAATTTATTTAACATCATACACAGAGAATTAAAAAAAATCCTAAGTACTCCCAGAACAGCGATGAAGATGGACCAGTAAAGTCGTTTTTAACATCAAAAAACTATTCAGCCAAACCCTGATTAAAGTGTGACACCTCTATCATGATTCATGATGCTGTTTGGCACAAATAAAGCATATCTAACCAAACAGTTGATGCCGTAGTTTACGAAATTCCACGTGTAGGATGTAACAGGTTTTGCATAGAAAAACTGTGTGGTTGCACGTGTTGCAACCACACATCCTGCACGGGTTGCAGCCACACATCCTGCACGTGTTGCAACCACACATCCTGCACGTGTTGCAACCACACATTCTGCACGTGTTGCAACCACACATTCTGCACGTGTTGCAACCACACATCCTGCACGTGTTGCAACCACACATCCTGCACGTGTTGCAACCACACATCCTGCACGTGTTGCAACCACACATCTTGCACGTGTTGCAACCACACATCCTGCATTTCTTCACTAATTAGCCTTAACACCCCCCCCCCCACCAGTTCTAAATAATTTTTACTACTAGTAAATGAGAGCCAATCAGAGTGAAGAGCAGCTCTAAGATAGTTTACCTTACATAGAAAATTCATCTTGTAGTTCAGTTCCTCATTTACTTTCAGATGATTAATACACACAAGAGTTCTCTCCTAAGTACGGGTGTAGTCATCCGAAATCACATGGAGTCATGGATTCTGCATTCAGCTTTCATTCCCTCATACAGTGCTTAGTTGTATATATAGTAGGAAGCAGGTGCTCTGCGGTAACGATAATTTAGCTTCAATAACACCCTGTTAGTATTCGACTTTGCACAGTGGTTCGTGGTTCACAATGGTTCGTGGTTCACAATGGTTCATGGTTCACAATGGTTCGTGGTTCACAATGGTTCGTGGTTCACAATGGTTCGTGGTTAACAATGGTTCGTGGTTCACAATAGTTCGTGGTTCACAGTGGTTCGTGGTTCACAATGGTTCGTGGTTCACAATGGTTCGTGGTTCACAATGGTTCGTGGTTCACAATGGTTCGTGGTTCACAGTGGTTCGTGGTTCACAATGGTTCGTGGTTCATTTAGACAGCCACCAGACTGAGAATGTTTTTTTTTTTACCCTGGCCAAAACAACAGCAAAAGGGTTTTGTTATATGAAAATTTTGAAGATTAACACTGCATATACGGTGGTACATACAGTCAATCTGGCCTTTCACGGCAAACAACCAGTCATCAAAACGACTTTCACGGCAAATAACCAGTCATCAAAACGACTTTCACGGCAAACAACCAGTCATCAAAACGACTTTCACGGCAAACAACCAGTCATCAAAACGACTTTCACGGCAAACAACCAGTCATCAAAACGACTTTCACGGCAAACAACCAGTCATCAAAACGACTTTCACGGCAAACAACCAGTCATCAAAACGACTTTCACGGCAAACAACCAGTCATCAAAACGACTTTCACGGCAAACAACCAGTCATCAAAACGACTTTCACGGCAAACAACCAGTCATCAAAACGACTTTCACGGCAAACAACCAGTCATCAAAACGACTTTCACGGCAAACAACCAGTCATCAAAACGACTTTCACGGCAAACAACCAGTCATCAAAACGACTTTCACGGCAAACAACCAGTCATCAAAACGACTTTCACAGCAAACAACCAGTCATCAAAACGACTTTCACAGCAAACAACCAGTCATCAAAACGACTTTCACAGCAAACAACCAGTCATCAAAACGACTTTCACAGCAAACAACCAGTCATCAAAACGACTTTCACAGCAAACAACCAGTCATCAAAACGACTTTCACGACAAACAACCAGTCATTAAAACGACTTTCACAGCATATGATGAAGTAGCTGTAGTGTGAACCTCCAAGGGGAACTTTGGTTCCACAGAGAAGGCAATCAGACTTTCTGTTGAAAGACCCAGTAGACATATACTATGTGTCTTCTGAGAGAGTTTGGAGCAACTGCTTCTCTTGTGTTGACTCTGAGTGTGAACCACTCTGGGCACTTGCTACAGTGCTGCCATCAGCGACACTCTGAGTGTGAACCACTCTGGGCACTTGCTACAGTGATGCCATCAGCGACACTCTCAGTGTGAACCACTCTGGGCACTTGCTACAGTGCTGCCATCAGCGACACTCTCAGTGTGAACCACTCTGGGCACTTGCTACAGTGATGCCATCAGCGACACTCTGAGTGTGAACCACTCTGGGCACTTGCTACAGTGCTGCCATCAGCGACCTGCTGATCATCATCAACTAAATAATCTCCATTTTCAAAACTTTCTTTGCAGATTAGACAACTTTCATGGGCTAAGCTTGAAGCAGTCATCTTCCATACGTTAAAAAGGATTAAATAATCTTCAAACTCAAGGAAATCAAGTTGTTTGGCCAAAATATTTATTGAAAAATAAAAAATTGGAGCAAAATCCACTGTCCAAATATGAAATCTTCTGACAGTGTTATCGTCCATATTGGCCGCCATCTTGGATCTACAGATTCACTGACCCAAATAGCAAATCCAATAAACACTGTATTCCTTAACCCTAATAATAATAAGGAAGGTATAGCCATCTTCCTGATTTCAGAGTCAGCGGCGACCATCGTAGAAGTGACAAACTTTAGAAGTGACAAACTTTAGAAGTGACAAACTTTAGAAGTGACAAAGCTTTAGAAGTGACAGAGACTTTAGAGTGACAAACTTTAGAGTGACAACTTTAGAAGTGACAAACTTTAGAAGTGACAAACTTTAGAAGTGACAAACTTTAGAAGTGACAAACTTTAAAAGTGACAAACTTTAGAAGTGACAAACTTTTAGTTTTTTGAGGGTTGTGTATTTTTTTTTTCATTAATTGATCCGCCTATTGGGTTTGAAGTGTTACTGTATAACTTAGAATGATTTGCAGTTTACAAGAAAGTTTTGGTATGTACACGAATGTAATCAGCATGGATTACTGTGATGTTCGTAGGAATATCTAGTTAAGATTTTACTAGAGCAGTGATTAATCTATTAAACAGTTTAGGACTTGATTAATTAGTGACAAGTTACATTTCATTTATTTTACTTCCAAAGTCCTGAAACAATGCAGTAGATTTTCTGTTGGAATACCAAGAATTCAGATAGTAGTTTAATGCTTAGCTAGTTCATACGAAATTAATTTTATTCCCAAGAAACATATTGTAAATCAGTTTTTGTGAGTGAAGTTATTAATATTGTGTTGCAACTTTTAAAGCACTATTCTTTAGGATGTTTTAAACAAGAAACTAGTCAGCGGAAATGGGTGAAAAGCACCATAATGGTTATGCTTCGGCACTGGTACATTAATGTTGCTGGTCCATAACGAAAGTACGTGACCAATAATGTAACATATTATTTAATAATAACACTGGGTTACCAGGGTCACACCTCAGCAATTTAGTGATTTAAAAGTTGATCTTGTTGTTGGCAGGGAAGTTGGTCTTGTAATAGTTATGGCAGCATCTACTTAACACTCCATATATTGGCCATAATACTCTTGTTGTTTATTTAAACTGGACAAGATTGTATCAATCGTCGGAAAGTCTTTCTCATTGTAGTCGGTAACACAGCTAAAGACAAATGCCCAATTCGTAAGCAACTTCTTTGGTTTGTGAAGACAGCGTTCAAAACTTGTTTACTCTTTTTTTGTGTTAAATTTGTTATTAGACTTTAATGCCATACTCATGGAACTCTGCTAAAATAAAGTGACCAGTTGAGGAGGCCTACGTCTTTTATGCTTCTTCATATTTATTTTGCAATTATTATAACCAGTGGAATCATTAAACCTGTAGGGGTCATACACATGAGGAATGGAAGACAATTTGGTTCGATCCAGTGAAGGGGAGGATAGATCCATTTCATTAGATCAAAAGTCCTCACCAGCATCAAGGAACCTCCGATGAGTCTATTGATTTAAGCTGTCTCAATATTGCCAGTCATCCTCTGTATCTGGTGTCAAGAAGTAATAATCTGGTCTGCATTTGAAATGTTTTTAATTTTTATTTTTATTCATGGTTGCGATCTTACATATTCTTGGGCTGCTGACTGTAAATATCTAAACCATTTTGCTCTATCACGTAAGGATTTTGAATAAAATACAAATTAATGATAATAAAAAATGTGATTTTTTAATAAATTATTACTTTATTAAAATTAGGCAAGTAATCATGGAAATGCACATTCTGTTAGTTTTAAGAACATATGAATTCCAAATCAACATAAATCAAATCAAATGATTTTATTAAAAAAAATATGTTCCTAATGGTTAACCTACATGCTGAATCAAAGGAAGACCGCTTTGATTTTCGCTTGTGCTGTGCATCGAGACCATTACGTCTCAATGACCAGCAGTAATCCGCCATCATGCTGACATTTCATTTGCCCTGGTATCGAGTTTCCATGGTGCAAATATCCTGATGGAACCACCACTCTCCTTGTTCCTCTCTTAGTCCCCATAATTGTTGGGAAAATAGTCAAGATGTGAGTACAAAAAGTGCATCTTCACACTCATTCTAGACCCAAGTTGTTGGAAACTTGAAATCAGGTCTTGGATCATTTTTTCATATTCGGGGAAGCGCCTGTTTCCCAGGAAGTTGTGGACAATCTGCTTGAATGAAAACCAGGCATTCACCTCGACACCTGCTAATGCTTCATCAAAATGCTTGTCTTTCATCAATTCCCGAATCTGAGGACCAACAAAGATTCCTGCCTTTAGCTTGCCTTCACTTATACGAAGAAACTTTGACTCCAGGTACTTGGAAGCAGTTCCATTCTTGTTCAAGGCCTTCACAAAATTTTCATAAGCCCTAATTTGATGTGGTGTGGTGGCAGCAGAATTTTCTTGGGGTCAACTACTGGCACAGTTTTCACGTTGTGATTTCCGGGTAAAAAGCTGGTTCTTGGTGGCCTTGAAGAGTTAGTACATAAGAAAGAAGGGACACGGAAGCAGGCCTACTGACCCATACGAGGCAGGTCCATCACTTCCCGGCTTAGACCTGACTACCTGGAGTTAACCCTCTCCAGGTAAACTCCAGGTAGTCAGGTCACTTCCACTTAAGGAAGGAGAAAGGCATAAGACCTAGTAGCACAAACTAGTCACGTCCAACTCACACCCACCCACACCCACTCATGTATTTATCTAACCTGTTTTTAAAACTACACAACGTCTTAGCTTCTATGATGGTACTCGGGAGTTTGTTCCACTCATCCATAACTCTATTACCAAACCAGTGTTTTCCTATATCCTTCCTGAATCTGAACTTTTCCAGTTTGAAACCATTGCTGCGAGTCCTGTCTTGGTTGGATATTTTCAGCACACTATTTACATCCCCTTTATTTATTCCTGTTTTCCATTTATACACCTCAATCATATCCCCCCTAATTCTAAGCCTTTCCAGAATGCTGTTCAAGTGCTGTTACCAAACGAATTTATTCCCATAAGGAATGATGTAAATTAGATTAGTTCGTTTCAGACCCCAAAAATACACCTATAAAAGCACTTATATTAATAAACTTACATAAAAGGGCGAGTTGTGAGTGTTCGATTTCCGAGGGTCCACTGTACTTCATTAGGAAACCCAAACACTATCAGCAAGGGTTCTGATTCTTGAAAATTTGTTTTCTGTTGTTCAGATCTGACTTAAACCAGAACACAGAGCCTATGAAAATAGTTTGAAGTATCTTAAACAATGTATATTATGGTAAACTGTATCGAATGTCTTTTTGGACGTCTATGGAAACCATTTCTATGAGATTCCCAAACGACATTTGAGTTTTCAGGTAATCCATGAGATTGATTAAGGAGGTATTGGTTGAGTAAGATCTCCTGAAACCTGATGGGCAAATATGTAGGAGGATGATACTGTCATCAAGATATTTAACAACATGATGACACACTGCTCTCTCTAGAATCTTGGGCCTCACTCTGAGCATACTAACACGCACTCTGAGCATACTAACACGCACTCTGAGCATACTAACACGCACTCTGAGCATACTAACACGCACTCTGAGCTTACTAACACGCACTCTGAGCATACTAACACGCACTCTGAGCATACTAACACGCACTCTGAGCATACTAACACGCACTCTGAGCATACTAACACGCACTCTGAGCATACAAACACGCACTCTGAGCATACTAACACGCACTCTGAGCATACTAACACGCACTCTAAGCATACTAACACGCACTCTGAGCATACTAACACGCACTCTGAGCTACTAACACGCACTCTGAGCATACGCCTTGACATACTAACACGCACTTGAGCATACTAACACGCACTCTGAGCATACTAACACGCACTCTGAGCATACTAACACGCACTCTGAGCATACTAACACGCACTCTGAGCATACTAACACGCACTCTGAGCATACATAACACGCACTCTGAGCAACTAACACGCACTCTGAGCATACAACACACTCTGAGCATACACACGCACTCTGAGCATACTAACACGCACTCTGAGCATACTAACACGCACTCTGAGCATACTAACACGCACTTGAGCATACTAACACGCACTCTGAGCATACTAACACGCACTCTGAGCATACTAACACGCACTCTGAGCATACTAACCCCTGCATACTAACCGCACCTGAGCATACTAACACGCACTCTGAGCATACTAACACGCACTCTGAGCACTACTAGCATCACGCACTCTGAGCATACTAACACGCATTCTGAGCATACTAACACCTCTGTAAAGAATGAAAAGGCACAATATCCTGATTGGAACAATACACAAATAACCTTCACATAGAAGAAAGAAACTTATGACGACATTTCGGTTCGACTTAGAGCATTAACTAGTAACACAGAGGTGCGGAGGGAAGGGAGCCAAGTCTATAGCTGCTGACATCAGATCTACTGCTCTTTTGAACATGGAAGTGTGTGTGTGATTGAGTGTATCAGTGTGAGTGTCTGTGTGTGTACTCACCTAGTTGTAGTTGCAGGGGTCGAGTCATAGCTCCTGTCCCCGCCTCTTCACAGGCTGCTACTGGGTCACTCTCCCTTCTCCATGAGCCTTATCATACCTCTTCTTGAAGCTATGAATGGATCCTGCCTCCACTACATCACTTCCCAAGCTATTCCACTTCCTGACCACTCTGTGACTGAAGAAATACTTCCTAACATCCCTGTGATTCATCTGAGTCTTCAACTTCCAACTGTGTCCCCTTGTTGCTGTGTCCCATCTCTGGAAAACATTCTGTCTCTGTCCACCTTGTCAATTCCTCTCAGTATTTTATATGTCGTTATCATGTCCTCCCTTTCTCTCCTGTCCTCCAGTTTCGTCAGGTCTATTTCCCTTAACCTCTCCTGGTACTAGTCTTGTTGCAAACCTTTGCACTTTCTCTAGTTTCTTTATGTGCTAGGCTAGGTGTGGGTTCCAAACTGGTGCTGCATACTCCAGTATGGGCCTAACGTACACAGTGTACAGGGTTCTGAACGATTCCTTATTAAGTTGTCGAAATGATGTTCTTAGGTTTGCTAGGCGCCCGTATGCTGCAGCAGTTATTTGGTTGATGTGCGCCTTAGGAGATGTGCCTGATGTTATACTCACTCCAAGATCTTCTTTCTTGAGTGAGCTTTGTAGTCTCTGGCCCTCTAGACTGTACTCCGTCTGCGGTCTTCTGTGCCCCTCCAAAATCTTCATGACTTTGCACTTGGTGGGGTTGAACTCCAGGAGCCAATTTCTGGACCAGTCCTGCAGCCTGTCCAAATCCCTTTGTAGTTCTGCCTGGTCCTCGTCCGATTGGATTCTTCTCATCAACTTCACATCATCTGCAAACAGGGACACTTCGGAGGCTATTCCTTCCGTCATGTCGTTCACAAATACCAGATACAGCACCGGTCCTAGGACTGATCCCTGTGGAACCCCACTCGTCACAGGCGCCCACTCTGACACCTCGCTACGTACCATGACTCGCTGCTGTCTTCCTGACAGGTATTCCGTGATCCATTGGAGTGCCTTCCCTGTTATCCTGCCTGGTCCTCCAACTTTTGCACTAATCTCTTGTGTGGAACTGTGTCAAACGCCTTCTTACAGTCCAAGAAAATGGGACTACATTTGCTGTCTTCCATACCTCAGGTAATCTCCGTTTCAATAGATGTGTTGAATATTGTTGTTAGGGGTAAACATAGCGCCTCTGTTCCCTCTCTCAGGACCCATGGAGAGATGTGATCGGACCCCATCGCCTTTGAGGTATCTAGTTCACTCAGCAGCCTCTTCACTTCTTCCTCGGTTGCATGTATTGTGTCCAACACTTGGTGGTGTACCCCACCTCTCTGTCTTTCTGGAGTCCCTTATGTCTCCTCGGTGAACACTTTGAATCTCATGTTGAATTCCTCACACACTTTGCGGTCATTTCTTGTGATCTCTCCTCCTTCCTTCCTTAGCCTGATCACCTGTGTGTGTGTACTCACCTAGTTGTGGTTGCAGGGGTCGAGTCATTGCTCCTGGCCCCGCCTTTTCACTGGCCGCTACTGGGTCATGCTCCCTGCTCCATGAGCTTTATCATACCTCTCCTTAAAGCTATGTATGGAACCTGCCTCCACTACATCGCTTCCCAAGCTATTCCACTTCCCGATCACTCTATGACTGAAGAAATACTTCCTAACATCCCTGTGATTCATCTGAGTCTTTAACTTCCAACTGTGTCCCCTTGTTGCTGTGTCCCATCTCTGGAACATTCTGTGTGTGTGTGTGTGTGTGTGTGTGTGTGTGTGTGTGTGTGTGTGTGTGTGTGTGTGTTAGTTACCATTTTGTCCTAGGCACATGTCGATTAGACACTAGGCCTGTTGTATGTGTGTGTGTGTGTGTGTGTGTGTGTGTGTGTGTGTGTGTGTGTGTGTGTGTTTGAATAATCTTGAATAATAAATTCTTTGATTTTACTATAGCAGATTAATTAACTTTGTATTTTCGTATTAAGTGTTAATATTTGTTTTACATTCATATAGTATTTCATACGTGACGATGGATCTCACGCGCACTGAGGCACATTATACTGAGGCGCAGTATACTGAGGCGCAGTATACTGAGGCGCAGTATACTGAGGCGCAGTACACTGAGGCGCAGTATACTGAGGGCATGAGATACGAGGCACACCTGGGATCCTGCGTCACTGGAACACATCACTCCACATACAACACCTAAGGAACAGAAAGTATTCAGGTTTCAACAAGGATTAGGAAGGAAGGTATATTTCCTAGAGTCAAGAGCCTTTCACTTGCATAAGGGAATTTGTATATAGCTTCACCTAACACCATAACCCACGCCTCCGTGGCACAATAACCCACGCCTCCGTGGCACAATAACCCACGCCTCCGTGGCACAATTGGTCAGCGCGTTCGGCTGTTAACCGAAAGGTTGGTGGTTCAAGCCCACCCGGGGGCGCTTATTTTTATATGATAATAAGTGTACATTATCGGTGAAAATTAATCCTTTGTCATTTTCTTAATTATTTTCTTAACTGTAGCATACTAATTATTACAATATTATACATTATAAACTCTCAAAATTACTGACAACTTCCTCATAGATTACAAACAAAATTTTAGAGCAACTCACGGCAGAGAAAAACAGTTAATCAGAGAGGATTGAAACGTCGTCATTTAAAAATTAATTTTAAGTTCGTGGGTTAGTTAAAAATTGTTGCAAACACAGTATTCTGACACACTGTTCATTGGTCTTATCACTCCATGTAAAAACATATTTCCCACAGTTGTTGGAACAAAGACTCAGTACGGTGAAACTATTCCTGGGGGACTACACGTCACTCAGTGAAACTATTCCTGGGGGACTACACGTTACTCAGTGAAACTATTCCTGGGGGACTACACGTCACTCAGTGAAACTATTCCTGGGGGACTACACGTCACTCAGTGAAACTATTCCTGGAGGACTACACGTCACTCAGTGAAACTATTCCTGGGGGACTACACGTCCCTCAGTGAAACTATCACTGTCTAACTATTGTTTAGTTGATGTATTCTCAGTCTCATGGAGCTCATGCACTCTGAACCTCCTGGAGCTGTTTGTGTTTGTGTGTAAGTACTCACCTATTTGTGGTTCCAGGGGTCGAGACTCAGCTCCTGGCCCCGCCTCTTCACTGATTGCTACTAGGTCCTCTCTCTCCCTGCTCCATGAGGTTTATCATACGTCGTTTTAAAACTATGTATGGTTCCTGCCTCCACTACATCACTTGCCATACTATTCCACTTCCTGACAACTCTATGACTGAAGAAATACTTCCTAACATCCCTTTGACTCATCTGAGTCTTCAACTTCCAATTGTGACCCCTTGTTTCTGTGTCCCATCTCTAGAATATCCTGTCTCTGTCCACCTTATCTATTCCTCGCAGTATTTTGAATGCCGTTATCATGTCTCCCCTAACCCTCCTGTCCCCCAGTGTCGTCAGGACAATTTCCCTTAACTTTTCTTCGTAGGACATTCCCCTTAGCTCTGGAACTAGCCTTGTTGCAAACCTTTGCACTTTCTCTAATTTCTTGAAGTGCTTAACCATGTGTGGGTTCCAAACTGGTGCTGCTTACTCCAATATGGGCCTCACGTACACGGTGTACAGTCTTGAACGATTCCTTACTGAGGTATCGGAACGCTATTCTCAGGTTTGCCAAGCGCCCATATGCTGCAGCAGTTATCTGGTTGATGTGTGCTTCCGGAGACGCTCGGTATTATACTCACCCCAAGATCTTTCTCCTTGAGTGAGGTTTGTAGTCTTTGTGTGTGTTTGTATGTTACTCACCTAATTGTGGTTGCAGGGGTCGAGACTCAGCTCCTGGCCCCGCCTCTTCACTGATCGCTACTGGGTCTTCTTTCTCCCTGCTCCTCGTATGATAAACCTCCAGGAATTCAAGTGATGTAGTGGAGGTTTCTGCCTCCACTACATCACTTGCTAGACTACTCTGACTACTCTATGGCTGAAGAAATACTTCCTAAAATCCCTATGACTCATCTGAGTCTTCAACTTCCAATTGTAACCCCTTGTTTCTGTGTCCCCCCTCTGGAACATCCTGTCTCTATCCACCTTGTCTATTCCACACAGTATTTTGTATGTCGTTACCATGTCTCCCCTAACTCTCCTGTCCTCCAGTGTTGTCAGGTCGATTTCCCTTAACCTTTCTTCGTAGGGCATTCCTCTCTGCTCTGGAACTAACTTTGTCGCAAACCTTTGCACTTTCTCTAATTTCTTGACGTGCTTGACCAAGTGTGGGTTCCAAACTGGTGCTGCATACTCTAGTATGGGCCTGACGTACACAGTGTACAGTGTCTTGAACGATTCGTTACTAAGGTATCGGAACGCTATTCTCAGGTTTGCCAGTCGCCCATATGCTGCAGCAGTTTTCTGGTTGATGTGTGTCTTTGTCCACCTAGCCTATACTCTGTCTGCGGACTTCTTTGCCCTTCCCCGATCTTCATGACTTTACATATGGCGGGGTTAAATTCGAGAAGTCAGTTGCTGGACCAGGTGTCCAGCCTGTCCAGGTCTCTTTGAAGCCCTGCCTGATCCTCATCTGATTTAATTCTCTTCATTAACTTCACATCTGATAACAGGGACACATCTAAGTCTATCCCTTCCGTCTTGTCATTCACATATACCAAGAATAGAACTGGTCCTAAGACTGACCCCTGTGGGACCCAACTCGTCACAGACGCCCACTGTGATACCTCATAACGTACCATGACCCGTTGTTGACTCCCTGTCAGGTATTCTCTGATCCATTGCAGTGCCCTTCCTGTTATACACGCCTGTGTTTGTGTGTGTGTGTGTGTGTTACACACCTAGTTGTGGTTGAAGGGGTTGATTCACAGCTCCTGGACCCGCCTTTCCACTGGTCGCTACTAGGTCACGCTTTATCATATCTCTTCTTAAAGCTATGTATGGATACTGCCTCCACTACATCACTTCTCAGACTATTCCACTTTCTGACAACTCTGTGACTGAAGAAATACTTCCTAACATCCCTGTGATTCTTTTGAGTCTTCAACTTCCAACTGTGATCCCTTGTTGCTGTGTCCCATCACTGGAACTTCCTGTCTCTATCCACCTTGTCGATTCCTCTCAGTATTTTATATGTCGTTATCATATCCCTCCTATCTCTCCTGTCCTTTAGTGTCGTCAAGTCGGGACCAGTCTTGTTAAAACCTTTGCACTTTCTCTAATTTCCATACGTGCTTGGGTAGGTCTGGGTTCCAAACTGTTGCTGCATACTCCAAAATAGGCCTAACGTTCATGGTGTACAGGGTCCTGAATAATTTCTTATTAAGATGTCGGAATGCTGTTCTTAGGTTTGCTAGGCGCCCGTATGCTACAGCAGTTATTTGGTTGATGTGCGCCTCAGGAGATGTGCCTGGTGTTATACTCACCCCAAGATCTTTTTCCTTGAGTGAGGTTTGTAGTCTCTGGCCCCCTAGACTGTATTCCGTCTGCTGTCTTCTTTGCCCTTCCCCAATCTTCATGACTTTGCACTTGGTGGGGATGAACTCCAGGAGCCAATTTCAGGACCAATCCTGCAGCCTGTCCAGATCCCTTTGTAGTTCTGCCTGGTCCTCGTCCGATTGAATTCTTCTCATCAACTTCACATCATTTACATCTGTGTGTGTGTGTGTGTGTGCCTTCTTTTGTGTGCGCGTGTCTGAGTGAGTATACCTGCTTCTGTGTGTATGCATGAGTGTTTGTACAGGCTTTCAAAAGCACATGTGGTGCGTGTGTGTGTGTGTGTACTTAATTCAGATAAAAAATCACAAAAAAAATAAAATAATTATATGCGACCACTGTCAGCCTCAGAGTTATCTCTGAGTTACCAGATCTTGCCACGTGGAGGCCAGTGGTTCGTCTTTAAGGTCCACCCCCCTCGCGTTCCCCAGGTTCATGTATCCAGGAATTCATCCGTTCGCTCCCGGATGTCTTCCCTTCCCCACGTCCCCAAGGTCAGCCTCAACAACAACCTTCCCCAAGTTCATGTACGTCAAGTATTAAAAACCATTTGTCTCCATTCACTACTATCAAATACGCTCACACATGCTTGCTGGAAGTACAAGCCCCTTGCACACAAAACCTTCTTAACCCCCTCCTCCAACCTTTCCTAGGCCGACCCTCCCCCGCCTTCCCTCCACTACAGATTTATACACTCTCGAAGTCATTCTGTCTCGTTCCATTCTCTACATGTCCGAACCACCCCCAACAACCCTCCTCAGCCCACTGGATAATTATTTTGGTAATCCCGCACCTCCTCCAATTTCAAACTCCGAATTCTCTGCATATATTCACAGCACACATTGACCTCAGACATGCATCTCAACTGCCCAGCCTTCTCCTCGTTGCAACATTCATCACCCATATTCACACCCATATAAGAGTGTTGGTATAACTATCTCTCATACATTCCCTTTACTTCCATGGACAAAGTTTTTGTCTCCACAGACTCCAAGTGCTCCACTCACCCTTTATCCCTCATCATTCTATGATTCACCTCATCCTTCATAGACCCATCTCTAACATGTCCACTCCCAAATATCTGAATACATTCACCTTCTCTATACTCTCTCCCTCCAATCTCATATACAATCTTTTTTTATTCTCATCACCTTATATATATATATATATATATATATATATATATATATATATATATATATATATATATTTTAATGAATATGATTAACAGAATGGTATGTAATAAAATACACTAAATAGGACTTGGGGTCTTATTTAAAAAAAAAATCCGAATTTTAACATAAAAAGATGAAGAAGACTGATGTAATGTGTGTATGACTGTGTACTGTTGTTCTGTTATGTTAGTTTATTAAGAGAAATGACACTTATTGCTTCGTGTAAGGGAGGGGCGAATGAATTCACACTTTTTTTTATTTTGGTCTAATTTCAATGGGAGTTTTACAGTGATTTATACAGCTTTTAAAAACCTATACACTGTCTTTGTATTGACTTTTGCCTTTAAGTTAGATAAAAAAAATAAATTGTTCCACATTTGGGGAGTCACAAAACTTTCCATATTTTACAAAATTGGGAAGATGTACAATGCTCTAGTTAACATTAAATGAAAGATAAAGGCTATATAATTGTTGACCCAATGCGTTTTAGCAAAAATGTCAATAGATTCTATTATAAAAAAAGTTGAAGTTAGTGATTTTTTTGTGTTTCTTTTTTGTGGGGAAAAAAATCAATACACACAAAGCTGTGAAAGATATCAGAAATCCTCAATGGTTGTTTGTAGAGCCATCTTTACTCAATAAAGTGTGCAAAAATCAATATAATCCTATTAATAATTTTCCCAAAAAATGGTTCACAATGTCAATAATTGATTTTTGAGTTATTGATATATTCTTGTATGTAACACTCTATGGATATGGAGCGCTAAATCTCAGCGTGTTGCACACATCAACACTTGTTGAGACCCCAGAGGCGACTGAGGTGGCATTAGTTCCTGCACTTGAATGGAGGCATCAGAGATATTGCTATGTAGTGTATTTTGAATGAAACAATCATAAAAATCGTAATTTTGGGTGGGAAAAAAAACACTAATTGGCAACATGTATTATTTATGAAAGCAAGAACTAAAAAATTACATTTAAGAAAAAACATACAGAGAAATATGATAGAAACAAGCTGTTTACACCAAAATGTTGCCAGGATTTTCCACTATTTTTTTATAAGAAATTTTTTTTTTTCCAAAATTTTTCAGTCTTCCTTAAGGGAAGGGATCGCCCCTCCCTTTGTTATTCTCTATATATATATATATATATATATATATATATATATATATATATATATATATATATATATATATATATATATATATATATATATATATTATTAACAGAATGGTATGTAATAAAAATTACACTACAATAGGACTTGAGGGCTTATTTAAAAAAAAAATCCGAATTTTTAAAATAAAAAAATGAAGAAGACTGATGTAATGTGTGTATGACTGTGTACTGTTGTTCTGTTATGTTAGTTTATTAAGGAAATGACACTTATTGCTTCGTGTTAAAATCTTGGCACCCAAAAGGAGTAATAGCTAGTGGAAGACAGTGGTGGGGGTGTTCACTTGTCATACAGAGTGAGGTAGTAATGGAGTAATAGCTAGTGGAAGACAGTGTTGGGGTGTTCACTGGTCATACAGGAGTGAGGTAGTAATGGAGTAATAGCTAGTGGAAGACAGTGGTGGGGGTGTTCACTTGTCATACAGGAGTGAGGTAGTAATGGAGTAATAGCTAGTGGAAGACAGTGGTGGAGGTGTTCACTTGTCATACAGGAGTGAGGTAGTAATGGGAACAGGCTAGTGGAAGACAGTGGTGGGGGGGGTTCACTGGTCATACAGGAGTGAGGTAGTAATGGAGTAATAGCTAGTGGAAGACAGTGGTGGGGTGTTCACTGGTCATACAGGAGTGGAACTTGTTCTTCACCAGTTCATAGTTGAGAACCCAGACTGGCAGCAGTAGGTGGACCCAAACATTGGGAGAATCTGGACTGCTAATCTGTGAAGCCTGGGAAAATTCGTAAGTGATCCTTCCTTTGACCAAAATGTTTCTGGTGCACAATCACAGAGTACTTGTCTCAGCCTCCAGAGAGTACTTGTCCAGCCTCACAGAGTACTTGTCTCAGCCTCACAGAATACTTGTCTCAGTCTCACAGAGTACTTGTCTCAGCCTCACAGAGTACTTGTCTCAGCCTCACAGAGTACTTGTCTCAGCCTCACAGAGTACTTGTCTCAGCCTCACAGAGTACTTGTCCCAGTCTCACAGAGTACTTGTCTCAGCCTCAAAGAGTACTTGTCTCAGCCGCACAGAGTACTTGTCTCAGCCTCACAGAGTACTTGTCTCAGCCTCACAGAGGACTTGTCTCAGCCTCACAGAGGGACTTGTCTCAGCCTCACAGAGTACTTGTCTCAGCCTCACAGAGTACTTGTCTCAGCCTCACAGAGTACTTGTCTCAGCCTCACAGAGGACTTGTCTCAGCCTCACAGAGGACTTGTCTCAGCCTCACAGAGTACTTGTCTCAGCCTCACAGAGTACTTGTCTCAGCCTCACAGAGTACTTGTCTCAGCCTCACAGAGGACTTGTCTCAGCCTCACAGAGTATTTGTCTCAGCCTCACAGAGTACTTGTCTCAGTCTCACAAAGTACTTGTCTCAGCACTCACAGAGGACTTGTCTCAGCCTCACAGAGTATTTGTCTCAGCCTCACAGAGTACTTGTCTCAGTCTCACAAAGTACTTGTCTCAGCCTCACAGAGTACTTGTCTCAGTCTCACAGAGTACTTGTCTCAGCCTCACAGAGTACTTGTCTCAGCCTCACAGAGTACTTGTCTCAGCCTCACAGAGTACTTGTCTCAGCCTCACAGAGTACTTGTCTCAGCCTCACAGAGTACTTGTCTCAGCCTCACAGAGTACTTGTCTCAGCCTCACAGAGTACTTGTCTCAGCCTCACAGAGTACTTGTCTCAGCCTCACAGAGTACTTGTCTCAGCCTCAAAGAGTACTTGTCTCAGCCTCACAGAGTACTTGTCTCAGCCTCACAGAGTACTTGTCTCAGCCTCACAGGGGACTTGTCTCAGCCTCACAGAGTACTTGTCTCAGCCTCACAGAGTACTTGTCTCAGCCTCACAGAGTACTTGTCTCAGTCTCACAGAGTACTTGTCTCAGTCTCACAGAGTACTTGTCTCAGCCTCACAGAGTACTTGTCTCAGCCTCACAGAGTACTTGTCTCAGTCTCACAGAGTACTTGTCTCAGCCTCACAGAGTACTTGTCTCAGCCTCACAGAGTACTTGTCTCAGTCTCAAAGAGTACTTGTCTCAGTCTCACAGAGTACTTGTCTCAGCCTCACAGAGTACTTGTCTCAGCCTCACAGAGGACTTGTCTCAGCCTCACAGAGTATTTGTCTCAGCCTCACAGAGTACTTGTCTAAGTCTCACAGAGTACTTGTCTCAGCCTCACAGAGTACTTGTCTCAGCCTCACAGAGTACTTGTCTCAGTCTCACAGAGTACTTGTCTCAGCCTCACAGAGTACTTGTCTCAGCCTCACAGAGTACTTGTGTCAGTCTCACAGAGTACTTGTCTCAGTCTCACAGAGTACTTGTCTCAGTCTCACAGAGTACTTGTCTCAGTCTCACAGAGTACTTGTCTCAGCCTCACAGAGGACTTGTTTCAGCCTCACAGAGTATTTGTCTCAGCCTCACAGAGTACTTGTCTAAGTCTCACAGAGTACTTGTCTCAGCCTCACAGAGTACTTGTCTCAGCCTCACAGAGTACTTGTTTCAGCCTCACAGAGTACTTGTCTCAGTCTCACAGAGTACTTGTCTCAGTCTCACATTTTCTTGTAAGTCAATGAGTTCCAGTTGAATGTTTGCATCATCTACCCATGTGAAGGTTAGTTTTGCTGCGACTGAAGGTTCTGAGATACCCGCCACTATAAAGGGGTTTTGAACCAACACCAACAACTGTTTTCCAAGAACAAAGTCATCAAAGTGTAACATATTTAGAATCTGTTTCATCATTACGTTGCTCCAAAAGTCTGGGGAAATGTAAAAGTTGGCTCTGAACATCGACAGCAAAAAGTTCCAATTTCTTCTGGAAAGCTCGAATTGTTGAGATCATGTTTTTCCTCTTGCAGTTTATCGTAAAGATCGTTCAGATGTGACATTATGTCTGCCGAAAATCCAACACTCTCCATTTTCTTGTCATCTTCCAAAAAATCAGAAAATGTCTTTGCTTTCTCACTGTTTTGATCCTTGAGGAAAGTCTGTAACTCTTTCCTAATTGCCCAAAATCGCTCCAAAACTCTTCCCTTACTGCACCATCTCACATTGTTGTGCACAAGTAAATCGTCATAGCAAGCATCGACCTCAGTTAGAAAGCTTCGAAGTAGACGGTGTCGTAGTGCTTCATAATAGTGTCCATGAGGTCACCATACTCATCTCCCAGATTGACACACACTTCTGATTGA
This sequence comes from Cherax destructor, assembly GCA_009830355.1. Classification (NCBI taxonomy): domain Eukaryota; kingdom Metazoa; phylum Arthropoda; class Malacostraca; order Decapoda; family Parastacidae; genus Cherax; species Cherax destructor. The sequence goes on from WNWK01011591.1 coordinate 27,994, forward strand.
TGGATAATACAGTGATAAGTTATCATGTCGGGATTATCTTCCTTTAATCTTGCGACCAGTCCCTCTCTCTCGACCAACCATGGCTGGAGCGCCCTCTGTGGTCACCGATATGATGGATTTGACATCAATATTTCTAGATTCTAACATGCTTTTCAAGGGTCCATATATATCCTCTCCTCGTGTTCTTCCTTTAAGGTCGGTCACACCCAACAAGTCCTGGCAAAATTCTTTTTTCTTTGCATCATAATATCTCACAAATACCATGAGTTGAGCATTATCGGTATTGTCTGTTGACTCATCTAAAGCTAGTGCAAGGGGCTTTTTTCAGTCCTAGATCAAGCTGCCAATAGTTCTGTTCTCCTCGTTGATGTGGAATCAGATAATGGAATCTGCTTTATTTTGTCTTTTATCTCTTTTTTTCTGTTTATCCTCAAACAATGTATCGGCAGTTTCCAGCAAACATTCTTTAACAATTTCTGTGTGGAGGTTTCTTATTTTTCCCAAGTTCCAAATATTCTAATGAACATTCCACTACTTTCTCCTGGCTGTCGTGGTTTGACAAACTACGTTGACCTTTCATACTGATTTTTTTCTTTCTTCAGTTCCTATCATGACCAACCTGACTATGCCTCACCTATCCATGACCCACCTGACTATGCCTCACCTATCCATGACCACCTGACTATGACCTCACCTATCCATGACCCACCTGACTATGACCTCACCTATCCATGTCCCCTCTGACTATTTGACCTCACCTATCATTGACCACACCTGACTATGACCTCACCTATCCATGACCACACCTGACTATGACCTCACCTATCATGACTATGACCACAGTGTCTAGATATGACCACACCTATATGTGACCACATCAGACTAAGTTAGATCTGTGACCAGTGCTTCCTCCTGTTGCACCAACATGGAGGGACTAGTGACCAGTGCTCCCTCCCTGCTAGCACCAACATGGGGACTAGTGACCAGCACAGAGACATACTATGTAACCCTACTGCCAGAGCAACAATACAAGACCTTGATACCCAAATACCAAATACCGCAAAAGAATGTTGTGGAAGCAATAATTTTATCATATCCACACGATGCTTCACTGTGGTGGTAACACTGTCAGCTCTGGACTACACGATGCTTCACTGTGGTGGTAACACTGTCAGCTCTGGACTACACGATGCTTCACTGTGGTGGTAACACTGTCAGCTCTGGACTTACAAGTACATTTCTCCATCAGTAAAACGTTGCAATAATAAAAACAGTTCAGGTGCAGGAACTAAGTCATTTGGAAGAACTCAGTCAGGTGCAGAAACAAAACCAGATTCACATTCTGTAATCCATTTAAATCTGAGGAACAACCTGTAAAGCGGCCTTGTTAGTTGTGTATTGTGGCCTTGTTAGTTGTTGAGTGACAACAGCCTTGTTAGTTGTTGAGCGACAACAGGTGGAATGTGAAAGACAGTTGTTGTTTACAAGCTTTCCTATTATTATTATTATTATTATTATTATTATTATTTTCTCTTTTTTTGTGAAGATTCTGTACAGATAAATTTCAGTCAGCATCAGCTCACTTTATTCCACCTTTGGCCACACCTAAGACTTCACCTATCCATGACCATACCTGACTAAGACATCATGGTGCTTTCCTTAGTTCCGTGTGTCCAGAAGTCCATCTGTGTCCCCTCAGATGAACTCCCAGGTGCGAATCACGATGAGATGTGGTCATAAGTGAGGGGTGGTCAATTAAGGTGACCATTTCCAGTTGTTTTGGTGCTTTCCCTAGTTCCGTGTGTCCAGAAGTCCGTCTGTGTCCCCTCAGGTGTGGATCATGGTGAGGTGTGGTCATAGCGAAGTGAGGTCATAGTGAGGTGTGATCATACTTAGGTGAGGTCTTAGTGAGGTGTGGTCATAGGGAGGTGAGGTCATGATGAATTGTGGTCATAGTGAGGTGTGGTAAATTGTGGTCATATGTGTGGTTTATGTTTCCAGGTGTCCATAAATGGGTCCCCGGATGTCAACCCACTTCCAGTTGTTTTGGTGCTTTCCTTAGTTCCGTGTGTCCAGAAGTCCATCTGTGTCCCCTCAGATGAACTCCCAGGTGTGGATCATGGTGAGGAGTGGTCATAGTGAGGTGTGGTCCTAGGTGAGGTGTGGTTATAGTTAGGTGAGGTCATAGACAAGTATGGTCATAGTTAGGTGAGGTGTGATCATAGTTAGGTGAGGTCTTAGATAGGTGTGGTCGTAGTTAGGTGTGGTCATGATAAGGTGTGGTCGTAGTGGGGTGAGATTATAGTTTGGTTATTTTGGTGCTTTCCCTAGTTCCGTGAGTCCAGAAGTCCATCTGTGTCCCCTCAGATGAACTCCCAGGTGTGGATCATGGTGAGTAGTGTTCATTGTGTATTGTGGTCATGATGAATTGTGGTCATGGTGTATTGTGGCCATAGTGAGATGTGGTCATGGTGTATTGTGGTCATAGCGAGGTGTGGTCGTAGTGAGGTGTGGTCGTAGTGAGGTGTGGTCATTGTGAGGTGAGATCATGGCGAACTGTGGTCGTAGTCAGGTATGGTTTATGTTTCCAGGTCTCAATCCGTGGGCCCCCGGATGTCAACCCTTCCACACTTCCCACTCCAGATTGTTTTGGTGCTTTCCCTAGTTCCGTGTGTCCAGAAGTCCATCTGTGTCCCCTCAGATGAACTCCCTTCCTCACTTTCCCAGGTAGGTGGGGGGTGGATGGGTGTCGGGCGGGTGTTTGGGTGTCGGGCGGATGGGTGGTAGGCGGGTGGGTTGAGGGTTTGTATGTGGGTGTGTGTGTTGTGTATGTGTTGGCCCCTCCCCAGTGACCTTGTTGGGTTTTAACTTGGTCTTGTCTAGCTGGTCTACTGTCGAGACTGTCCAGGTGGGTGGAATTACAGGAGGGGACACACAGAAAACTGCGTCCTGTAATTACACCCACCAAGACAGCCACGAACAGTAGACCAGCTAGACAAGACCAAGCTGCCACCCAACATGGCCACCAAGGTGAGGTTACTTAGTAAAAATCAGGGACTTCTATTTATGTTTCATTATGTATTCAAATCAATTTTTGTTTTGTTTTGACTCATGCAGCTTTATAAGTGTATGTGTGAACGTTTTATCGTGTATAGATGTGTGTCCGAGTGTGACTCTCTCTTCCCACCAGGAAATCTGCTACAAAAAAGTTATCAACTTTCGATTTTTGTTGAAATTCGTCGTTTTCGTATATGCAACGTCCACAGGTAAATACGGAAGTACACAAGGACATTCACGCAGTTATTCATTACTTATATTTTGTCTTTTCCATCACAAGATCAATCACAGTTTTGGTGTTATCAGCAGCCAATAAACACACGATAATAATTAATTTATATTAAACAATATTTTGGAATTCTATCTAACACTGTGTCCAGCAGTTGTGAACTGTACCACAAACACTGTGTCCAGCAGTTGTGAACTGTACCACAAACACTGTGTCCAGCAGTTGTGAACTGTACCACAAACACTGTGTCCAGCAGTTGTGAACTGTACCACAAACACTGTGTCCAGCAGTTGTGAACTGTACCACAAACACTGTGTCCAGCAGTTGTGAACTGTACCACAAACACTGTGTCCAGCAGTTGTGAACTGTACCACAAACACTGTGTCCAGCAGTTGTGAACTGTACCACAAACACTGTGTCCAGCAGTTGTGAACTGTACCACAAACACTGTGTCCAGCAGTTGTGAACTGTACCACAAACACTGTGTCCAGCAGTTGTGAACTGTACCACAAACACTGTGTCCAGCAGTTGTGAACTGTACCACAAACACTGTGTCCAGCAGTTGTGAACTGTACCACAAACACTGTGTCCAGCAGTTGTGAACTGTACCACAAACACTGTGTCCAGCAGTTGTGAACTGTACCACAAACACTGTGTCCAGCAGTTGTGAACTGTACCACAAACAAAGGCAGGGACAAAGGCTGTTAATTATTTTTGTTTTGTTTTCACTTATTGTTTAAATTTGTATTCGTATGTGACTCTGTCTTCCCCACCAAAAAAAGTTATCAGTTTCGTTTTTTGTTGCAGTTCGTCTTTTTATATATATAAGTCACTGAAACGTCCACAAGTAAGCTTACAAGTACACAAGTACAGTCACACACACACACTTATTCTCTGGTCCCATTCTACAATATATATATAAACACAATTTCCCCAGCACACCTACAATACATATTATTCAACCTCTATGTCACTGACATATATGCACATATTTGTACTTTCTCACACAGCTGCTAAAATTATATTTAAATTATATTATATATTTTAATAGAATTCTGAATAATTGGAATGGAGAATGCTATTACATTGTATTTTGTAGATATAGCAAAAAAACACTTATGAATTATTAAACAATTATTGTCTCTCTCACTTTTTATTTTTTCATGTCGTCATTTCTCTCACCTTCACTATATTGACAAAAATATTCATAAATACAACAAAGAAAACTAGGGAAAGAAAATAAGATGTACACACTGGGAGAGTCAACCTCTCGACAAAAGTGATTGTTGGTGTGGATGTTACAACCTGGCCAGTACAACTCTGTCTTAATGTTGGTGTTGATGTTACAACCTGGCCAGTACAACTCTGTCTTAATGTTGGTGTTGATGTTACAACCTGGCCAGTACAACTCTGTCTTAATGTTGGTGTTGATGTTACAACCTGGCCAGTACAACTCTGTCTTAATGTTGGTGTTGATGTTACAACCTGGCCAGTACAACTCTGTCTTAATGTTGGTGTTGATGTTACAACCTGGCCAGTACAACTCTGTCTTAATGTTGGTGTTGATGTTACAACCTGGCCAGTACAACTCTGTCTTAATGTTGGTGTTGATGTTACAACCTGGCCAGTACAACTCTGTCTTAATGTTGGTGTTGATGTTACAACCTGGCCAGTACAACTCTGTCTTAATGTTGGTGTTGATGTTACAACCTGGCCAGTACAACTCTGTCTTAATGTTGGTGTTGATGTTACAACCTGGCCAGTACAACTCTGTCTTAATGTTGGTGTTGATGTTACAACCTGGCCAGTACAACTCTGTCTTAATGTTGGTGTTGATGTTACAACCTGGCCAGTACAACTCTGTCTTAATGTTGGTGTTGATGTTACAACCTGGCCAGTACAACTCTGTCTTAATGTTTTCAATACTGTTGTTTTATGTATTATTATCTTGCTCTACTTGTGTACTGCTGTACTGTTCTTGTGTGGTACTTGTGTACTGCTGTACTGTTCTTGTGTGGTACTTGTGTACTGCTGTACTGTTCTTGTGTGGTACTTGTGTACTGCTGTACTGTTCTTGTGTGGTACTTGTGTACTGCTGTACTGTTCTTGTGTGGTACTTGTGTACTGCTGTACTGTTCTTGTGTGGTACTTGTGTACTGCTGTACTGTTCTCAGAGATCAGTTATAAAGGACCTGATCTTAAGATATGATAAACATTGTATTATTATAAGTATAAAGAAAAAACATAAAAAAATAATAAAAAGTAGGAAAAGAGTAAGAAAGTTACTTTGTTTCTAGTTACATAATTTTATTTACTTCAATTTTGAGATACTAGAAGAAACCAGAGCTCATCTGTCCGTATTTCATAGGTGTCTTGTGTTGCAGCATCCCAGGTGTCTTGTGTTGCAACATCCCAGGTGTCTTGTGTTGCAACATCCCACGTGTCATTGACGCCAGGTCTTCCCTGTGCCAAGAAGGTCTTGACGAAGACTTGTCCATTCCTGTTTGTCTTTTTCAGAAAAAACAATTATCTAAGTTGTCAGGACAGTAGATTATGATAGCTAATTATGCGCTTTTTTCATGTATGATATCATGGAAAACGATATTTTCTTTTGGAGTCGCTGGAGTTGTTTTATAATAGGTTTTGCTTTACTGTGTGCAAACCTTCTGATTTAATGCTTTATACTGGAAACTTCTTGACCTAAACGCTTTTGGCAGCAACTCTGTGAATATCTTAGGAGTAGATTAGACACCGTTCTTTTCTTAACTTATTTAGAGTGATTGCTGAAATAATTGACACAAGATGATATATTTGAGGTTTTCTGTATAGTGGTTCTTATTTCTGCTAGAGTTCCTTGTCTTTCCGGCTGGTATTCGTTATTTTTCTGGTTAATGTTCTTCCTCAAGAATGTTTGCCCTGTGCTTCTTTGCTTGTTCTTTCTTTGTTACCATTTTCCGGTGTATGTTTTTTTCCATAACTTAGCTTCTCTTTCAGTTTCCTCCTTTATTCACTTGTCCTAGGTGCTTATTTTCTCCTTGTTTGCTGCCTTCTTCAGTGTATATTCCCTTGGTTGTTCTTTCTTTCCTTGTTGCCTTATTTTCGGTGTATATTGTATTTCGGTGCCTTGGTTCCTCTATTAGTTTTTCTTCTCTACGAGTTTTAAGTGATTATGTGATTATTAATTTCCATGGAGACAGTAAACATATTTGTGTAAAATATCGTTATTATTCAGATACATATTACTTTTTCTGTTTTACCAAATACATAAACTAGTGAACAGAAGTGACTTTCTTGTGTGTAACTTTCAGGTGTTTATGTACAACAAGCACAGCTTTATAAGCTGAGACAAGCACAGCTTTGTAAGCTGAGACAAGCACAGCTTTGTAAGCTGAGACAAGCACAGCTTTGTAAGCTGAGACAAGCACAGCTTTGTAAGCTGAGACAAGCACAGCTTTGTAAGCTGAGACAAGCACAGCTTTGTAAGCTGAGACAAGCACAGCTTTGTAAGCTGAGACAAGCAGGTCTCACATATATGTTGTAAGTGTGATTAGCACATTTTAATTTAGAATTAACTTGTAAAAACTGAGACAAGCAATATTGTAATTCTATAACAAATGCATAATATATTCTTTATAAATATACAAGACAGAAACTTAATATGATAAATATTCATAATTACCTTTCTTACTAAGACAAACAATATCCTATTTTTGTTGATTTAGTGTTTCATTTTAATTTATTTGTAATTAACTTGTGCAAAAATATCAAAATGAGAAAAGAGATATTGATATATATTCATATTAATCTGAAATGCATGAATATATTTCATAATATATTAAATATAAAATATTTTCAGTAAATACTTGATATGTGTATAAATTTTATTTCATAATTTCATAATAATACCTTTCTTACCCTAATATAGCAAACTTAATTTCCTTTTCTTGTTGTATTATTTAAATTTCTCATAAGTTTTATAAGGGTTAATTAACATTTCTTAATTATCTATATTCTATCATATATTTTGTTGTGCTTCATAATTAAAGTTCACTTACAACTTCCTACAGGAGTTGACTCAACTCATCAATTACTCTATTTGCATAGAAATATTTTCTGCATTCATTTTTTTCAATGATTCTTTCGCAAACTTAACCATTAAGGTTGGTATGATTTTCGATGTTGCATTATAAATCAATGTAAAAGGTCCATATTTTCCACATAAACAACTTTATACATTAGATAATGGAAGTTTATCTGAGACATTAACAAGGAGCCTTGTTGGCCACGCTCTAAGATGCTCTGCTCAAATTATTTTTGTGATGGCCAATGATTTTTTCTGTCATTAAAGACTTATCTCAATATGAAGGTCATTTAAATACTGTAACATGTATTTATTGAAAGAGTACATAATTATGCTTTATAATCTGTTGAAGATATTGTAACCATAGTGACTAACCTAGTTGGGAAGCTGTGCTTAATACTAAAGTTTTTGTTGAACGTATAATGACTTTCACTGTTGGAAGAATACCTCTGAAACTACCGTAACTACTGAACTATAGCGACTTCAGTCCTGCTGGAAGGAAATATATAAAACTGCCATAGCTACTGAACCATAGTGACTTGAGACTTGTTTGGAAGAAACATGAAGACTGTTGGTACTGACGATTGTTCAAAAGACGAGTGATATAGGTTTAGACATTATACAACATTTTCTTGTAAATAAAAACTAGCTCATATCCTATACAAATGAACTTGGTACAGACTGTCCTAGTGAAAGAAGAAAGTTTTAAGGAGCAGAGGAGTTTTAAATCCTTACAACTTAACTTTGTAGCAGACTGTGCTAGTGAAACACATCACTGTGTAACTTTGGTACAGCTGTGCTAGTGAAAACATCACAAGTGTAACTTTGGTAGCAACTGTCTATAACACATCGTGTAGACTGTAGCAGCTTGTGCTAGAAGCTACTCTACAAGTGCAGCTTTGGTAGCAGACTTGCTAGTGAAACAACACAAGTGTAACTGGTAGCAGACTTGCATACACACCACAAGTGTAACTTTGGTAGCAGACTTTGCTAGTGAAACACATCACAAGTGTAACTTTGGTAGCAGACTTGCTAGTGAAACACATCACAAGTGTAACTTTGGTAGCAGACTTTGCTAGTGAAACACATCACAAGTGTAACTTTGGTAGCAGACTTGCTAATGAAACACATCACAAGTGTAACTTTGGTAGCAGACTTGCTAGTGAAACACATCACAAGTGTAACTTTGGTAGCAGACTTGCTAGTGAAACAATCACAGTGTAACTTTGGTAGCAGACTTGCTAGTGAAACACATCACAAGTGTAACTTTGGTAGCAGACTTGCTAGTGAAACACATCACAATTGTAACTTTGGTAGCAGACTTGCTAGTGAAACACATCACAAGTGTAACTTTGGTAGCAGACTTTGCTAGTGAAACACATCACAAGTGTAACTTTGGTAGCAGACTTTGCTAGTGAAACACATCACAAGTGTAACTTTGGTAGCAGACTTTGCTAGTGAAACACATCACAAGTGTAACTTTGGTAGCAGACTGTGCTAGTGAAACACATCACAAGTGTAACTTTGGTAGCAGGCTGTGCTAGTGAAACATATCACAAGTGTACCTTTGGTAGCAGGCTGTGCTAATGAAACACATCACAAGTGTAACTTTGGTAGCAGGCTGTGCTAGTGAAACACATCACAAGTGTAACTTTGGTAGCAGGCTGTGCTAGTGAAACACATCACAAGTGTAACTTTGGTAGCAGACTGTGCTAGTGAAACACATCACAAGTGTAACTTTGGTAGCAGACTGTGCTAGTGAAACACATCACAAGTGTAACTTTGGTAGCAGACTGTGCTAGTGAAACACACCACAAGTTTAACTTTGGTAGCAGACTGTGCTAGTGAAACACACCACAAGTTTAACTTTGGTAGCAGACTGTGCTAGTGAAACACACCACAAGTTTAACTTTGGTAGCAGACTGTGCTAGTGAAACACACCACAAGTTTAACTTTGGTAGCAGACTGTGCTAGTGAAACACACCACAAGTTTAACTTTGGTAGCAGACTGTGCTAGTGAAACACACCACAAGTTTAACTTTGGTAGCAGACTGTGCTAGTGAAAAGATCAAATGCGTACACAGTGTTAGACAGAATTGTAAAATATATTTATGAAGGACATTGTTTAACAATAGTTAAAAAAAAAAATACTGTATGCAAAGAACAAGACTTATGGTACCAGGGTTTCAAATGTATATAAGAGGAAGAAATCATTGTTAAAAAAAAATACTGGAGACAATAACAATGAGAGGGACCAGCCAGGTTGCAGGAATGGCTACCGAAATATTTTTGGTGGGACGTTGGAGACTATCATGATGGTCGACTTTATTTCCTGAGAGTTATTGATTTTTGGAGTGTATTGTGGATAGGTTTATTTTGATAAATATTTTTAAATCTGAGAAAAATACAGATAAGATAAAGGGATACTGGGAGATGTTAAGTGAATGTGTTGGGAATGTTGAATGATGCAAGAGACATGAATGTCAGTGTGGAATTCAATGTTGAGTAAGACGCAGTGGGAAATACTTACGTGTTTGGTGTATATAGAAGAGTAGAACCTTTAGCTGACGTCAAGGATACAGCCAAAATATCAATGTACAAGAACGGTAAAAACATACAAATTCGGTACAGCAAAACACAAGAAAAGTACATTGGAAAAGAACACTTAAGTACAGTTCAGGATAAAAGTGACCTTTACCACAGTGTGTCAGCATCACCAGACCATTACAACCAAAAACACTACACTGACTTACAGTAAGTACACTAACAACCAAGAACACTACACTGACTTACAGTAAGTACACTAACATAAAACACAAGCACAGTAACATGTAATAACAACACAGTAACATAAAATAGTACAGTAATACATTGAACAGTATAGAGACACATAAAATAATAGAGTAACATATAAAACAGTATACTAAACCATCAAACTGTATAATAATATAAAAAACAGTATAGTAACACAAAAAACAGTATAGTAACTCACAAAACAATAAAGTAACACATGAAACAACATAACACATAAAACGGTAAAGTGAGACATAAAACAGTATAGTTACACATAAAACAATATCGCAACACATAAAACAGAAAATGAAACATAAAACAGTATAGCACACTACGTAAATAATAATAATAATATAAAAAAACATAGTAACACAAAAACAGCTTAGTGGCACATAAAAAATGCAAGACCATTAGAGTACAGAAAAACAGAAGACCAGTACAGTACAGTAACACAGAAGACCATTACAGTACAGTAACATACAAGACCAGTACAGTACAGTAACACAGAATAATAGTACAGTACGGTAACATACAAGACCAGTACAGTAACACAGAAAACCAGTACACTACAGTAACATACAAGACCAGTACAGTACAGTATAATAACACACAACACCAGTACAGTAACACAGAAGACTAGTACGGTATACTTGGAGTATACCTGTAGAGGGTTTCGGGGGTCAACGCTCCCGTGGCCCGATATGAGACCTGGCCTTGTGGTGGATCAGGATCTTATGATCCAGGATGTTACTGCCGGCCGCACGTAACCGACGTACGAACCACAGCCTGGCTAATCAGTTACTGACTTTAGGCGCCTGTCCGTCGCCTGCTTGAAGACAGCCAGGGGTCTATTTGTAATCCCCCGTATGTATGCTCGGTGGCAGTTGAACAGTCTTGGGTCCCTGATACTTACTGTGTTGTCTCAGGGTTCTTGTGGCGCCCCTGCTTTTCATTGGGAGGGATGGTGCATCTTCTACCGAGTCTTTTGCTTTCAGAGGGAGTGATTTTCGTGTGTAAGTTTGGTACTAATCCCTCTAGGATTTTCCAAGTGTATATTATCATGTATCTCTTTCTCCCTTGCGTTCCAGGAAATACAAATCAAGGGACTTCAACCGTAGTTATGTGTGCCGTGAAAGTTCTTTGTACACTCTCCAGGTCAGCAATTTTGCCAGCCTTGAAGGGGACAGTTAGTTTACAGTAGTATTCCAGTCTAGAGAGAACAAGCGATTTGAAGAGAATCATCATGGGCTTGTCGTTTTTAGTTTTGAAGGTTCTCATTATCCATCCTATCTTTTTTTAGCAGATGAGGCAGATACAATGTTGTGGGCTTTGAATGTGAGATCGTCTGACATTGATAAATTGGACGCATGTGCAACTCTTGAATATCTTTTATGAAAACGTTTCGCCACACAGTGGCTTCATCAGTCCATACAAAGGAGAATGGTGAAGAACAGGAGGAGTTTGAGGTAATCAGTCCCTCAGCCTTGAGTCGATGTAATCAGTCCATCAGTCTTGAAAAGAATACAGCATAAGTGCGAAGTGGCTTATATACTATAGGCAGATGAGGTTCACCAGTCTCCTGTACACATTACTAAAGTTAAAAACAGAAACTTTTGTTTTTCTTTTTGGGTCACCCTGCCTCGGTGGGATACGGCCGGTTTGTTTAAATATATATATAAATATATATATATATATATATATATATATATATATATATATATATATATATATATATATATATATATATATATATATATATATATATATGTGTGTGTGTGTGTGTGTGTGTGTGTGTGTGTGTGCGATGTTGTTATTAAATCTGTGTTTACATTGGCACCTGGTCTACATGATGGCTTGCTTTATTTATATTGTCTTTTGACCAAAGTACAGTTACATCACACGTCCTTAAGACCACAGGTGACATCACATAACATTATCTAATACCTAGTTATTTGGGTAAATCTTTACTGTCTTTCTTGCATATTATAACTTGATTCAACACTGTAGCTATCAAAACATTTACTAAGATTAAATACATTTCTAACTCTAGTAACATCTCTCCAAATCTATAAATGCTTTCCTTTATATAAGTGTTGTTAACTTATGTGTTTCAGTGTTTACACTTGACCCGCAGATTCCCTTCTGTTACGAATCTGGCGTGTAGAACACTTTTGTTTTGTGCTTCCTCGTAACAAACATGTGGAAACGAAGAACAAGGGTGAGAGAGAACTGCCCTGAGCAGAATGCCTAGGTTTGACCTCTACTCGGTATAGTTTCTTTAGTTCTTTCAGGAATAGGTATACGGAAAGGAATAGATTAATGTCAAAATGAGGTTTTCACTTAATATTATATGACTCAATATTAGTTATGTATGTTATATTAGTTATGTATGTGTTTAGATAGGTGACTTAAGAGTGAAGGTCTCAAGTACTGAGCGACTCGTTTGCCTCCCCCTATACCGAGTAGAGGTCAAACCTAGGCGTTCTGCTCAGGTCAGTTCTCTCTCACCCTTGGTATGGTGAGCTTACTCTCTAAGACTCATTTCTCTCATTCTTGGACATTTGGATCGTAACAAATGGGGGTCTGTCCAAAGGATATATATCTGGTGATGGCTACTGATGTTTGGCTCTCACTCACAACTCACCCAGAAGATAAGCAACCACTGGGTATAAGTAACTATGTTTCTTCCCCTTTTGCTTTTGTTATTGGCGACACTATTATTGGGCAGAGTGAAAAAAGTGATTTTGTGCTTGTTCTTGGTAAGTGCCTCCATATACGTTTGGAGCTCTGATGTTTGGCTTGTCTCCTCGGGGGTCGGAGCTGCCAAGAGCATCCACACGACGGGAGTTAGCATGGTTGGTGGTGTTTTCGCCCCTATTGACACCAAGAACCTTTCAGTCATTTTGGTGAGACTGAAAAATTCGGGAGTAATGAACTCACTAAGTAATTTGGGAAACGAGAGAGAAACAAGACTTGTATTTGTTCAAGTTTTTATGGGAACAGTGAGTGTTGTGAGGTTATCACCTCTGGTTCTCCTGAACCAGTGTTCAGCGAGATGAGGAAAACTGTAATGGCTACTCTTGGAGAGAGAGAAGTCAGGGTGACACACTACAGTCACGGGGGATATGTTAGTCACGGGTGACACTACACAGAATTCTTCAAAGGAATTTGCCTAAGGAAGTAGTAAAGGATGTCAACTACTGTCACCTGAGGAGACATTAACAAGTGCTCTTGACAGGATATTTACGCCGGGGAAGTCACTGTTTGAGTTTGACTTGTCAGAGGAACTTATGGCAAGCGACGTGTGCTTTCTCGTATTGTTTTCTTCATGTGTGAGCCAACGATTGTCTTCCTGTCTGTTATTGTCTGAGTCGTTGCTCCAGCAACTTGTGTTGTGGCTCAGCTGAGAGGAGGCTTGGAGAAGCAGCTCGTCTGAACCTTAAGACATGCTTTGAAAACTACGGTTTTCTCACCACATTGTCTCGTGCTGCTGCATTTTCTGAGTATTACGCTTGGAACTTCTTCGTCGTCTGGAAAAAGTCATTTTGGAAGTATTCATGTCCAGCAGACTGACATGAACGTAGGGCACGACCGACAGTTCAGGAAGAGCCAGATGCTCGGACGGGATAGACTCAGAAGTGTCTCTATTCGCGGATGATGTGAAAATAATGAGGAGAATCACATCGGAAGAGGACCAGGCAGGGCTGCAAACAGACCTGGACAAGCTCGACATCTGGTCTAGCAGTTGGCTTCTCGAATTCAATCCTCCAAATGCAAAGTCATGAGGATCGGAGAAGGGCAAAGAAGACCGCTGACAGAGTACAAGCTAGGCGGACAAAGGCTACAAACCTCGGCAAAGGAGAAAGACCTTGGAGTGAGTATAACGCCAAGCACGTCTCCGGAGGCACACATCAACCAGATAACTGCGGGCATATGGGCGTCTGGCAAACCTTAGATTAGCGTTCCGTTACCTTAACAAGGAATCGTTCAAGACACTGTATACCGTATACGTCAGGCCCATACTAGAATATGCAGCACCAGTCTGGAACCCACACCTGGTCAAGCACGTAAGGAAACTAGAGAAAGTGCAAGGTTTGCGACAAGGTTAGTTCCACAACTCAGGGGTCTGTCTTATGAAGAAAGATTGGAAATAGGACTAACAACACTGGAGGAAAGAAGGGTCAGAGGAGACATGATAACGACATACAAAATACTGCGGGAATTGACAAGGTAGATAGTGACAGGTTGTTTCAGAGGAGAACACAGAAACAAGGGGACACAACTGGAAGCTGAAGACTCAGATGAGTCAAAGGGATGTCAGGAAACATTTCTTCAGCCACAGAGTAGTCAGGAAGTGGAATGGACTAGAGAAAGATATAGTGGAGGCAGGAACCATACATAGTTTTAAGACAAGGTATGATAAAGCTCATGGAGCAGGGAGAGCAGAGACCCAGTAGCAGACAGCGAAGAGGCGGGGCCAGGAGCTGAGTCTCGACCCCTGCAACCACAATTAGGTGAGTACAATTAGGTGAGTACACCCATGGCAGACACACTGACTGAAGTGGCCAGAAGGGCCCATGCGAGCAGCGCAAAGCTGCTGATTATGGTGACTTCGATCACAAGGAAATCGACTGGGAGAACCTGAAGCCGCATGGGGGCCCAGAAACGTAGAGGGCTAGGAAGGTGGAAGTGGTACTGGAAAACCTCATGTACCAACACGTAAGGGACACTACCAGAGAGAGAGGAAGGATGAACCACCATGACTGGACCTAGTATTCACCTTGAGTAGTGCAGATATTGAGGCCATCACATATGAAAAACCCCTCGGGGCCAGTGACCATGTGGTTCTGAGCTAAGAGAGGAAGCAGGAAGGACAGGACGAATGGAGCCAAACTACAAGGCATGAAGAATTTCCTGCACGGGGTTCAGTGGGACAGAGAACTGACATGGAAGTCAGTAAGCGAGTGGATGGAATGTGACAACAATATGCAAGGAAGCTGAGGAGAGGTTTGTACCCAAGAGTAACAAATAACGAGAAAGCTAGGATGAGCCCTTGATTAACCCAAAGGTGTTGGGAAGCCAACACCAAGTGCGCTAGAGAATGGAAGAAGTATAGAAGGCAAAAGACCTAGGATAATAAGTTGAGAAGTCGCAGAGCCAGAAATGAATATGCACAGGTAAGAAGGGAGGCCCAACGAAATACGAAAATGACATAGCAGCGAAATCCAAATCTGACCCGAAGCTTTTGTACAGCCACATCAGGAGGAAAACAACAGTCAAGGGCCAGGTGATCAGGCTAAGGAAGGATGGAGGAGAGGTCACAAGAAAAGACCGCGAAGTGTGTGAGGAACTCATCATGAAATTCAAAGAGGTGTTCACAGAGGAGACAGAAGGGACTCCAGAAAGACAGAAAGGTTGGATACACCATCAACGGTTGGACACAATACATACAACCAAGGAAGAAGTGAAGAGGCTGGTGAGTGAACTAGATACCTCAAAGGCGATGGGGCCGGATAACATCTCTCCATGGGTCCTGAGAGAGGGAGCAGAGGCGCTGTGTGTATCACTAACAACAATCTTCAACACATCATCTATCGAAACAGGGCGACTACCTGAGGAATAAGAGACAGCAAATGTAGTCCTATTTTTTTAAAAAAAGGAGACAGACATGAAGCATTAAACTACAGACCAGTGTCACTGACATGTATAGTATGCAAAGTCATGGAGAAGATTATCAGGAGACGAGTGGTGGAACACATAGAAAAGAATGAACTTATCAGCGACAGTCAGCACGGTTTCTGGGACGGGAAATCCTGTGTCACAAACCTACTGGAGTTCTATGACAGGGTGACAGCAGTAAGACAAGAGAAAGAAGGGTGGGTAGATTGCGTTTTCTTGGTCTGTAAGAAGGCGTTTGACACAGTTCCACTCAAGAGATTAGTGCAAAAGCTGGAGGACCAGACAGGTATAACAGGGAAGGCACTATAATGGATCAGGGACTACATGTCAGAAAGACAGCAGCGAGTCATGGTACGTGGCGAAGTGTCAGAGTGGGCGTCTGTGACGAGCGGGGTTCCACAGACGTCAGTCCTAGGAGAGGTGCTGCTCCTGTTTGCAGATGATGTGAAGTTGATGAGAAGAATTCAATCGGACGAGGACCAGGCCGAACTACAAAGGGATTTGGACAGGTTGCAGGCCTGGTCCAGCAACTGGCTCCTGAAGTTCAACCCCACCAAGTGCAAAGTCATGATGGTTGGGGAAGGGCAAAGAAAACCGCAGACGGAGTACAGTCTAGGGGGCCAGAGCCTACAAACCTTACTCAAGGAAAAGTATGTCGGGGTGAGTATAACACCAGGCACATCTCCTGAGGCGCACATTAATCAAATAACTGCTGCAGCATATGGGCGCCTAGCAAACCTAAGAACAGCATTCCGACATCTCAATAAGGAATCGTTTGGGACCCTGTACACCATGTACGTTAGGTCCATAGGGGGGATATGATAACAACATATAAAATACTGAGAGGAATCCGACAAGGTGGACAAAGACAGGATGTTCTAGAAATGGGACACAGCAACAAGGGGACACAGTTGGAAGTTGAAGACTCAGATGAATCACAGGGATGTTCGGAAGTATTTCTTCAGTCACAGAGTTATTAGGAAGTAGAAGAGTCTGGGAAATGATGTAGTGGAGGCAGGATCCATACAAAGCTTTAAGAATAGGTATGATAAAGCTCATGCAGCAGGAAGAGTGGCCAAGTAGCGGCCAGTGAAGAGGCGGGGGCAAGAGCTATGAATCGACCCCTGCAACCACAACTAGGTGAGTACACTCACACACTCACACATTCACTCACACACACTCACACACTCACACACACACACACACACACACACACACACACACACACACATAGCCCCCGGTGGCCTAGTGGGTAAAGCTCTTGCTTCACGCACGGAGGGGCCGGGTTCAATTCCCGGTGGGGCAGAAACATTTCGAAGTGTTTCCTTACACACACACACACACACACATACATACAACAGGCCTAGTGTCTAACTGACATGTGCCTAGGACAAAATGGTAACTAACACACACACACACACACACACACACGCACACACTGCAAGAAGGCCTTCGACTCAGTTCCTCACAAGAGGTTAATGCAAAAGTTAGAGGGTCAGGCATGCATAACAGGAAAGGCACTGCAATGGATCAGAGAATATCTGACAGGGAGGCAACAACGAGTCATGGTACGTGACGAGGTGTCAGAGTGGGTGCCTGATGAGCGGGATTTCATAGGCGTCAGTCCTAGGACCAGTGCTGTTTTTGGTATATGTGAATGACATAACGGAAGGGATAGACTCAGAAGTGTCCCTGTTTGCAGATGATGTGAAGTTTATGAGGAAAATTAAATCGCTCAAGAATCAGGCAGGACTACAAAGAGACCTGGACAGGCTACAAGCCTGGTCCAGTAAGTGGCTCCTTGAATTTAATCCTGCCAAATGTAAAGTCATGAAGATCGGGGAAGAGCAAAGAAAACCGCAGATAGATTATAGTCTAGGTGGCCAAAGATTGCAAACTTCACTCATGGAAAAAGATCTTGGGGTGAGTATAATACCGAGCACATCTCCTGAGGCACACATCAATCAGATAACTGCTGCAGCATATGGGCGTCTGGCAAACCTAAGAATAGCGTTCCGATACTTCAGTAAGGAATCGTTCAAGACTCTGTACACCATATACGTCAGGACCATATTGGAGTATGCAGCACCAGTTTGGAATCCACATCTGGTCAAGCACGTCAAGAAATTAGAGAAAGTGCAAAGGTTTGCAACAAGACTAGTTCCTGAGCTAAGAGGGATTGTCCTATGAAGAAAAGTTAAGGGAAATCGGCCTGACGACACTGGAGGACAGGAGGGTCTGGGGAGACATGATAACGACATATTAAATACTGCGAGGAATTGACAAGGTGGACAAAGACAGGATGTTCCAGAGATGGGACACAGAAAGAAGGGGTCACAATTGGAAGTTGAAGACTCCTGTGAGTCAAAGGAATGTTAGGAAGTATTAAGACGAGGTTTGATAAAGCTCATGGAGCATGGAGAGAGAGGACCCAGTAGCAATCAGTGAAGAGGTGGGGCCAGGGGCTATGAATCGACCCCTGCAACCACAAATTGGTGAGTACAAATAGGTGAATACTCACACATACACAGTCAAACACACATAAACATACATAAACATACACACACACACATCAGGCACGTATAACAGGAAGGGCACTGCAATGGATCAGAGAATACCTGACATGGAGGCAACAACGAGTCATGGTACGTGACGAAGTGTCAGAGTAGGCGCCTGTGACGAGCGGGGTTCCTCAGGCGTCAGTCATAGGACCAGTGCTGTTTTTGTTATATATGAATGACATGACACGAGGGATAGACTCAGAAGTGTCCCTGTTTGCCGATGATGTGAAGTCAATGAGGAGAATTAAATCAGATGAGGACCAGGCAGGACTACAAAGGACCTGGACAGGCTGGAAGCTTGGTCAAACAACTGACTCCTCGAATTTAAACCCTCCAAATGCAAAGTCATGAAGATCGGGGAAGGGCAAAGAAGACCACAAGCAGAGTATAGGCTAAGTTGCCAAAGACTGCAAACCTCACTCAAGGAAAAGGATCTTGGGGTGAGTATAATACCAAGCACGTCTGAGGCGCACATCAACTGGTGCAGCATATGGGCGCCTGGCAAACCTGAGAATAGCGTTCCGATACTTCAGTAAGGAATCGTTCAAGACTCTGTACACCGTGTACGTCAGTCCCATACTCGAGTATGCAGCACCAGTTTGGAACCCACACCTGGTCAAGCACGTCAAGAAATTAGAGAAAGTGCAAAGGTTTGCAACAAGGCTAGTTCCCATGCTAAGGGGAATGTCCTACGAAGAAAAGTTAAGGGAAATCGTCCTGACGACACTGGAGGACACGAGGGTTAGGGGAGACATGATAACGACATACATAATACTGCGAGGAATTGACAAGGTGGACAGAGACTGGATGTTCTAGAGATGGGACACAGAAACAAGGAAGACTCAGAGGAGTCAAAGAGATGTTAGGAAGTATTTCTTTCGTCATAGAGTTGTCAGGAAGTGGAATAGTTTGGCAAGTGATGTAGTGGAGGCAGGAGCCATACATAGCTATAAGTGGCCAGGAGCAATAACTCGACCCCTGCAGCCACATATAGGTGAGTACATATAGGTGAGTACACACACACTCACTCACACACACACACACACACCAGGCTACCCTGGTGGACGTATTTACAGGGAGCTGATTTCTGTGTGTTCTTCGCTGTTATTACATCTGACTTTTAAATAATGATATTAAAATACTTGTGTTGTAATATCATGTATGGACAGTGTTGCATGGAGTTGCCATATTTGAAACGTTAAGTTTCTCAGTGAGGAAATGCTGTGTTTGGGGTTAATATGAGTCTGGAATACATGATTATACATTGTTAAATAGTGCTGAAAGTGAATGTGAGAGTAGAGCACATTATTACACTTAATAAAGAGTGCTGAGAGTGTGAAAGTAGAGCACATTATTACACTTAATAAAGAGTGCTGAGAGTGTGAGAGTAGAACACATTATTACACTTAATAAAGAGTGCTGAGAGTGTGAGAGTAGAACACATTATTACACTTAATAAAGAGTCCTGAGAGTGATCAATAATAATTTAATAAAGATCAACACAGATAAAAACGATGTTCCGGTAAATGTTTATTCTGCAAACTTTCTTTTCTTTACTGTTATAAACTGTGCACTACACAACCTGTTTTTAATCTCATTAATATTGAGAACTTAACTTTACTCATAATGATAGAGAAGAATATTACTGAGACCTGATGTGCTGTAGTTAATTAATAGTTTAAAAGTAATCATCTATTCAATAATCATGTCTCTGTATCGACTATGGATATTGAGCTTAAACCCAGGTAGATATAATTGATTTTCATGAGTTTCACAAGTGTGGCAAACATTGCCCTACTTGAAACTCAACAAACCAAAAATTCGACAAAAAATTAATGGTCACAATATATTACTTGATATATATATGCAGGGCGTCTACAGTCTCTAATGGAGTGATGAGGACAGTGATGTTTAGAAAATATATCTTCGATGAGGGAACATTCTTCCTCAAGGAAGTCACTACTACACATTCAGAGGCAGGAAGGAAGAAGCTTATGATTACGTCACGTTTAGTTTTGGTGTTGTGGTGAGAGTACAAGTGTTGTGGTGAGAGTACAAGTGTTGTGGTGAGAGTACAAGTGTTGTGGTGAGAGTACAAGTGTTGTGGTGAGAGTACAAGTGTTGTGGTGAGAGTACAAGTGTTGTGGTGAGAGTCAAGTGTTGTGGGAAGTACAAGTGTTGTGGTGAGAGTACAAGTGTTGTGGTGAGAGTACAAGTGTTGTGGTGAGAGTACAAGTGTTGTGGTGAGAGTACAAGTGTTGTGGTGAGAGTACAAGTGTTGTGGTGAGAGTACAAGTGTTGTGGTGAGAGTACAGGGTTGTGGTGAGAGTACAAGTGTTGTGGTGAGAGTACAAGTGTTGTGGTGAGAGTACAAGTGTTGTGGTGAGAGTACAAGTGTTGTGGTGAGAGTACAAGTGTTGTGGTGAGAGTACAAGTGTTGTGGTGAGAGTACAAGTGTTGTGGTGAGAGTACAAGTGTTGTGGTGAGAGTACAAGTGTTGTGGTGAGAGTACAAGTGTTGTGGTGAGAGTACAAGTGTTGTGGTGAGAGTACAAGTGTTGTGGTGAGAGTACAAGTGTTGTGGTGAGAGTACAAGTGTTGTGGTGAGAGTACAAGTGTTGTGGTGAGAGTACAAGTGTTGTGGTGAGAGTACAAGTGTTGTGGTGAGAGTACAAGTGTTGTGGTGTAGAGTACAAGTGTTGTGGTGAGAGTACAAGTGTTGTGGTGAGAGTACAAGTGTTGTGGTGAGAGTACAAGTGTTGTGGTGAGTGTACAAGTGTTGTGGTGAGATACAAGTGTTGTGGTGAGAGTACAAGTGTTGTGGTGAGGTACAAGTGTTGTGGTGAGAGTACAAGTGTTGTGGTGAGAGTACAAGTGTTGTGGTAAGAGTACAAGTGTTGTGGTGAGAGTACAAGTGTTGTGGTGAGAGTACAAGTGGAGAAGATCCTGCTGGTTGGTCGGTTTTCGGTAGATTTTAAAACGAAGCTTTTACAACATAGCTGAACCTCCTACCAGGAAACTTCTTCCACGTTATCCTAAACAGCAACAAGCCTACTGGCCCATGCTGGGCAGGTCTGTCTCAGATCCAATCTCTTCTCAGCAATTAACTTCAACATTCTCCACCTGACCCTTCACAACATTATGCTTCCTATATTTACTCACGTACTCTGCTCAGGTAGATCTGTTTGTGACTTAATAAAACCCACTGTGTGGGCGAAACGTTGTCAATAAAGGATCTCATTATATTGTATGCGTGTCTACTTTTCCATCGTTCCGGTAATGTATAGCATTATCTTCATGTTAATAGCTAATTAACATAATGTAACATATTACATTATAACATATAATATGACAAAATAAAGCATAACATAATATAACAAAAAGAACAGTATAAAATAACGTAGGAAACTTGGTGGCCAAGTTGGATCATCGGGAACTTAAGTGTGTTGGGTCACCAGGTCAAGTCTCCCTGGAATACTTCTAACTTACATTTTTATTAATTTTTACCGTCATTCAGGATTATGTTATTTGTGTATAATTATTCCTACACAATCAACTCACAATAGTTTTAATATATGCTGTTACTACTATGAGATATAACGCCACTATGTGCCATAAATTAAGAGTTTGCGGCTACTGTCAACCTGATAGTTAGTTCTGAGTTACCAGACCCGGTCATCTGGAGGTCAGAGGGTCGTCTTTAAGGTCCACTCACCCACTTACTCTGTGAGGAGTTCCTGAAGGGAACTCTTCTGAACGGCGTCAATTGATGCATCTTACGGACACTAAGCTTAGACTGTGTGCAGGCAAACTTGTCACTATAGAAAAATAGTTGGAATCATTGGGATCAGTTCCATAACTAAAGCATGACTTATCTGATTTATTTAGACAGCGATGTTGATACTGTGAGTCTTAGATAACGATGTGTGATGTCACTCTGAGTCTTAGATAATGATGTGTGATGTCACTATGGGTTTCATACAAAGATGTGTGACGTCACTCATGTTTGAACAAAGGGCACTGTATACAGAGAAAAGCTTCATGTAGAGGCTGACATACTATATAGAAAGCCCTTGTTTATGTAGAGTATAAACAGCTCAATGTTTCACCAGTGACGGGATCCATCCATGTGAACAAGTAATAACTACTTACTGCTATGTGAACAAGTGTAAAGAAACGTGACGGGATGTGAAACTAATTATAATTATATTTAATAATAATATTTATTATTAGTAATATTTAGTTTGCGACCACTGTCAACCTCAGAGTTATCTCTGAGTTACCAGACCTTGCCACGTGGAGGCCTTCCCCAGGTTCATGTGTCCAGGAGTCCATCTGTGTCCCCTCAGATATTCTCCCTTCCCCACTTCCTATCCTACACTTCCTATCCTACACTTCTCATCCTACACTTCCCATCCTACACCCAGTAATCTTGCATCCAAGTGTTCCCCAGGTTCATGTGTCCAGGAGTGCATCTGTGTCCCCTCAGATATTCTCCCTTCCCCACTTCCTATCCTACACTTCCTATCCTACACTTCCCATCCTACACTTCCCATCCTACACCCAGTAATCTTGCATCTAATCCCCGGGAATTCGTCCGTGGGCCCCCGGATGTCTTCCCTTCCCTTGAAGTTCCCACCCCTTCCCTGAGGTCAGCAGTCCCACCCCAGGTCCGTGGTTCCAGGTATTCACCCTTCACCACTTCCCTGAGGTCAGCAAGTCCCACCCCAGGTCCGTAGTTCCAGGTATTTACCCTTCACCACTTCCCTGAGGTCAGCAGTCCCACCCCAGGTCCATGGTTCCAGGTATTCACCCTTCACCACTTCCCTGAGGTCAGCAGTTTTAGCCACCCTTGAAGCACTGTCCATATATGATATTACTACACAAGTGTAGTAATATCAGTATACGAAGGTAGATGTTATTACAGAGGAGGACACGCAGAAAAATCTACGCTCTGTAATAACATCCACCTGGACAGACTCGAACGTCGACTACCTGAGACAAGAGAGATCTCTATCCCAGTTAGCCCACCAAGGAGTGGCCACTCAATGATAATTTTGAACATATATTTATATTTAATATTGTACCTATGTCAATTATTAGTTTGCTTAATTATTTAGCTGTGTGAGTGTATTTGTGAACGTTTTTATGTGCGTAGATTAGTGTCGATGTGTGAACCTTTGTGTTCCCTACATGATAACTGTAATTATTTGTTATCAGTTATCTTTCTTTCCTTGTTATTGATCTTCTTTATTTGCATGTACGCAAAGGTTCACAAGCGCGCCCTCTTCTATACACTAATTTCTATATTTCCAAATACACATCCAACACATATCACACATACAGACACATGAATAAAGGAACACATACACAATCCTCTGTATCAAACACACATTTTTTCAACAATACTTATTATCCTCTCCTTTTAGTGTTACTAATATGTAAACACAAGTACACAAGCAACACACCTCACACTTCTACCTCTACGCTACACAAACACAGACACAGACACACACATTTCGAAGTGTTTCGTTACACACACACATACATACAACAGGCCTAGTGTCTAATCGACATGTGCCTAGGACAAAATGGTAACTAACTAACACACACATATGTACACATAAACATGTACATCACGTGTACAAACACCGACACACCTTCCACAGCCGGTGACGGGTCACCACACACCTTCAGCACCAGTGACGGGTCACCACACACCTTCAGCAGCCAGTGACGGGTCACCACACACCTTCAGCAGCCAGTGACGGGTCACCACATACCTTCAGCAGCCAGTGACGGGTCACCACACACCTTCAGCACCAGTGACGGGTCACCACACACCTTCAGCAGCCAGTGACGGGTCACCACACACCTTCAGCAGCCAGTGACGGGTCACCACATACCTTCAGCAGCCAGTGACGGGTCACCACACACCTTCAGCAGCCAGTGACGGGTCACCACACACCTTCAGCAGCCAGTGACGGGTCACCACACACCTTCAGCAGCCAGTGACGGGTCATCATCTGGACTTAGTTCCTGGTGATTATATTATCATCGTTATTATCAAACGTTTCCACGTTACCAGTTAATGATCCAAGTCCCACGTTACCAGTTAATGATCCAGGTCCCACGTTACCAGTTAATGATCCAGGTCCCACGTTACCAGTTAATGATCCAGGTCCCACTGAAAAGTCGTCAGATGTTTCAGTCTCCCATGTGAGGGTTATTTATGTATGTATGATTTTTAAAAGTATACATGAATTTATGAATATTTGAGCATCTATATACATATGAATATGCAGATATATGCAAAAGTAGGTACAACACCAAGAGCAAGATTCACACACACTACTTTCTTTGTCATGTGCGATGCTACACCAATAAAAAAAATATTTTAGCCTCTAAAATAGACAGAAATAAGCATTCAGTTGATATTAAGTTAGAGACAGACATGTGTGTGTGTGTATAACCTTGACCAGACATGTGTGTGTGTATAACCTTGACCAGACATGTGTGTGTGTATAACCTTGACCAGACGTGACTCCACGAGACTTCCTACAGTACTGGAGGTGAATACCATGGTGACCCCGACACTTCTTCCTACAGTACTGGAGGTGAGTACCATGGTGACCCCGACACTTCTTCCTACAGTACTGGAGGTGAGTACCATGGTGACCCCAACACTTCTTACTACAGTACTGGAGGTGAGTACCATGGTGACCCCAACACTTCTTAATACAGTACTGGAAGTGAGTACCATGGTGACCCCCAACACTTCTTCCTACAGTACTGGAGGTGAGTACCATGGTGACCCCAACACTTCTTCCTACAGTACTGGAGGTGAGTACCATGGTGACCCCAACACTTCTTCCTACAGTACTGGAAGTGAGTACCATGGTGACCCCAACACTTCTTCCTACAGTACTGGAGGTGAGTACCATGGTGACCCCGACACTTCTTCCTACATACAGTACTGGAGGTGAGTACCATGGTGACCCCAACACGTCTTCCTACAGTACTGGAGGTGAGTACCATGGTGACCCCAACACTTCTTCCTACATACAGTACTGGAGGTGAGTACCATGGTGACCCCGACATTCTTCCTACATACAGTACTGGAGGTGAGTACCATGGTGACCCCGACACTTCTTCCTACATACAGTACTGGAGGTGAGTACCATGGTGACCCCGACACTTCTTCCTACATACAGTACTGGAGGTGAGTACCATGGTGACCCCGACACTTCTTCCTACATACAGTACTGGAGGTGAGTACCATGGTGACCCCAACACTTCTTCCTACATACAGTACTGGAGGTGAGTACCATGGTGACCCCAACACTTCTTCCTACATACAGTACTGGAGGTGAGTACCATGGTGACCCCGACACTTCTTCCTACATACAGTACTGGAGGTGAGTACCATGGTGACCCCGACACTTCTTCCTACAGTCTGGCCACAATTCTTCTGATTTATGTTATAAATGACTTTAATTATAAAGAAGTGAGTTTCAGACATCTCCTGCTGATGTTTATGATGATTAACATTTAATATATTTTGTCTGAATATTACAGATCTCTGGGAATATTATAAGATAATATTATAGGATATTATAGAATAATATAGGATAGTATAGGATAGTAAAATTAGCAATCCTAGGTAGTAGGTTGGTAGACAGCAACCGCCCAGGGAGGTACTACCGTCCTGCCAAGTGAGTGTAAAACGAAAGCCTGTATTTGTTTTACATGATGGTAGGATTGCTGGTGTCTTTTTTCTGTCTCATAAACATGCAAGATTTCAGGTACGTCTTGCAACTTCTACTTACACTTAGGTTTCCCTCTCACTGAACGTGACAATCTAAGACACCAGGCAACACATCCTCTAGTTTCCCTCTCACTGAACGTGACAATCTAAGACACCAGGCAACACATCCTCTAGTTTCCCTCTCACTGAACGTGACAATCTAAGACACCAGGCAACACATCCTCTAGTTTCCCTCTCACTGAACGTGACAATCTAAGACACCAGGCAACACATCCTCTAGTTTTCCTCTCACTGAACGTGACAATCTAAGACACCAGGCAACACATCCTCTAGTTTCCCACTCACTGAACGTGACAATCTAAGACACCAGGCAACACATCCTCTAGTTTCCCTCTCACTGAACGTGACAATCTAAGACACCAGGCAACACATCCTCTAGTTTTCCTCTCACTGAACGTGACAATCTAAGACACCAGGCAACACATCCTCTAGTTTTCCTCTCACTGAACGTGACAATCTAAGACACCAGGCAACACATCCTCTAGTTTCCCTCTCACTGAACGTGACAATCTAAGACACCAGGCAACACATCCTCTAGTTTCCCTCTCACTGAACGTGACAATCTAAGACACCAGGCAACACATCCTCTAGTTTCCCTCCCACTGAACGTGACCATCTAAGACACCAGGCAACACATCCTCTAGTTTCCCTCTCACTGAACGTGACAATCTAAGACACCAGGCAACACATCCTCTAGTTTCCCTCCCACTGAACGTGACCACCTAAGGCACCAGGCAACACATCCTCTAGTTTCCCTCTCACTGAACGTGACCATCTAAGCCACCAGGCAACACATCCTCTAGTTTTCCTCTCACTGAACGTGACCATCCAAGACACCAGGCAACACATCCTCTAGTTTCCCACACTGAACGTGACCGTCTGAGACACCAGGCAACACATCCTCTAGTTTCCCTCTCACTGAACGTGACCATCTAAGACACCAGGCAACACATCCTCTAGTTTTCCTCTCACTGAACGTGACCATCCAAGACACCAGGCAACACATCCTCTAGTTTCCTCCCACTGAACGTGACCATCTAAGACACCAGGCAACACATCCTCTAGTTTCCCTCTCACTGAACGTGACAATCTAAGACACCAGGCAACACATCCTCTAGTTTTCCTCTCACTGAACGTGACAATCTAAGACACCAGGCAACACATCCTCTAGTTCCCTCTCACTGAACGTGACAATCTAAGACACCAGGCAACACATCCTCTAGTTTTCCTCTCACTGAACGTGACCATCTAAGACACCAGGCAACACATCCTCTAATTTTCCTCTCACTGAACGTGACGATCTAAGACACCAGGCTACACATCCTCTAGTTTCCTCTCACTGAACGTGACCATCTAAGACACTAGGCAACACATCCTCTAGTTTCCTTTCACTGAACGTGACAATCCAAGACACCAGACAACACATAGTCTAGTTTCCCTCCCACTGAACGTGACCATCTAAGACACCAGGCAAGACATCCTCTAGTTTCCTCTCACTGAACGTGACATCCCAAGACACCAGGCAACACATCCTCTAGTTTCCTCCCACTGAACGTGACCACCTAAGACACCAGGCAACACATCCTCTAGTTTCCTCTCACTGAACGTGACCATCTAAGCCACCAGGCAACACATCCTCTAGTTTTCCTCTCACTGAACGTGACCATCCAAGACACCAGGCAACACATCCTCTAGTTTCCCACACTGAACGTGACCGTCTGAGACACCAGGCAACACATCCTCTAGTTTCCCTCTCACTGAACGTGACCATCTAAGACACCAGGCAACACATCCTCTAGTTTTCCTCTCACTGAACGTGACCATCCAAGACACCAGGCAACACATCCTCTAGTTTCCCTCCCACTGAACGTGACCATCTAAGACACCAGGCAACACATCCTCTAGTTTCCCTCTCACTGAACGTGACCATCTAAGACACCAGGCAACACATACTCTAGTTTCCCTCTCACTGAACGTGACCACCTAAGACACCAGGCAACACATCCTCTAGTTTCCCTCTCACTGAACGTGACCATCTAAGACACCAGGCAACACATCCTCTAGTTTCCCTCCCACTGAACGTGACCATCCAAGACACCAGGCAACACATCCCCTAGTTTCCTCCCACTGAACGTGACCATCCAAGACACCAGGCAACACATCCTCTAGTTGCCCCCCACTGAACGTGACCATCCAAGACACCAGGCAACACATCCTCTAGTTTCCACTAACTGAACGTGACCATCTAAGACACCAGGCAACACATCCTCTAGTTTCCCTCTCACTGAACGTGACCATCTAAGACACCAGGCAACACATCCTCTAGTTTCCCTCTCACTGAACGTGACCATCTAAGACACCAGGCAACACATCCTCTAGTTTCCCTCTCACTGAACGTGACTATCTAAGACACCAGGCAACACATCCTCTAGTTTTCCTCTCACTGAACGTGACCATCTAAGACACCAGGCAACACATACTCTAGTTTCCCTCCCACTGAACGTGACCATCTAAGACACCAGGCAACACATCCTCTAGTTTCCCTCTCACTGAACGTGACCATCTAAGACACCAGGCAACACATCCTCTAGTTTCCCTCTCACTGAACGTGACCATCTAAGACACCAGGCAACACATCCTCTAGTTTCCCACTCACTGAACGTGACCATCTAAGACACCAGGCAACACATCCTCGTAAGTTCCATGGGGATTTGTTACTCATAAGTTGCAACAAACTTCTTTGTTTACGTTATTCATGACAGGTTACGTTAGGTTAGTTATGTTAGATTGTCCTCTATCAATAAAATTTAACTATTTATAAATACCAGAACCCGAATAAATGAAATAAGAGATAAAGGCTATAGAAAGTTTCAACGCGTGAATGGTAAACAGGACCGAACGTTCTCACTTGAAAAATCTAAATCTAAAGTCTCTGTTTAAGGTTCGTTCGAGAGACACTCACTTGACTTTCTTAACAGTACTGCAACACTGTCTGGTATTAAGAGGAAGGTTCCCTGTGTCATTGCCTTGGCAAGGCAGGACATCGTTAGTGCATATTTTTCTATGATTATTTAACTGCAAAGTCTTTCCGTAGGAGAAAAAATTCCCAAACTAAAAAATAACGTCTTCGTTGGAAGTTCATCACCAACTCCATTACTTGGAAGAAATTGAATTATTTGCTCGTTAAGCATATTAATACTCAACAAATGAAAATTTCACCAGATATGAATAACGTAGCTTGTTATTCTTTGGTCATGCATCACGAATACGCGAACGCCAAATAGCATATAGCTTGATTAATACTAATAATTAGCGACATGTTTCAGATTAAGGTTGAGGTCTCGACTCAGTCCTGTGGTTCATGATCAGCTTCAGAGCTCTGTAAGGGACGTCAGTCCTGTGGTTCATGATCGGCTTCAGAGCTCTGTAAGGGACGTCTTCAGACATTGTCTTCAGTGTGTCTGGCGCCACATCAAGTAAACAACAAGCCGCTTGGCTGTGTGTTAACCAGCAGAGATATATACACCAAGATATGTATATATCTTTCCTTACCCATACTGTGAGGTGTATATCTGTGTATACACACCAGGAAGTGTCTGTATCCCGCACTATACATAATTAAGTTGCCATATTAGTGATGAATGTCTCCTGGACAGGTGTTGATCTAGTGACATGCAGCCTTAATGACCCTCGTGTAGTCGACAGGGTTTAAACTTAATCAAACAATCATTTAGGATTGTACTTAAACATTGATGTGAAAGTGTGTCGAAAGTGTCAGCAAGGAAAGTGTTCACAGAGTGAACACTTTCTTCAGTGATGATTATAAGTATTGAGGTATTGTTGTGTATGGCTGAGTGAAATGTTGAGGTATTGTTGTGTATGACTGACTGAAATGTTGAGGTATTGTTGTGTATGACTGAGTGAAATGTTGAGGTATTGTTGTGTATGACTGACTGAAATGTTGAGGTATTGTTGTGTATGACTGACTGAAATGTTGAGGTATTGTTGTGTATGACTGAGTGAAATGTTGAGGTATTGTTGTGTATGACTGAGTGAAATGTTGAGGTATTGTTGTGTATGACTGAGTGAAATGTTGAGGTATTGTTGTGTATGACTGAGTGAAATGTTGAGGTATTGTTGTGTATGACTGACTGAAATGTTGAGGTATTGTTGTGTATGGCTGAGTGAAATGTTGAGGTATTGTTGTATATGACTGACTGAAATGTTGAGGTATTGTTGTGTATGACTGACTGAAATGTTGAGGTATTGTTGTGTATGGCTGAGTGAAATGTTGAGGTATTGTTGTGTATGACTGAGTGAAATGTTGAGGTATTGTTGTGTATGACTGAGTGAAATGTTGAGGTATTGTTGTGTATGACTGAGTGAAATGTTGAGGTATTTTTGTGTATGACTGAGTGAAATGTTGAGGTATTGTTGTGTATGGCTGACTGAAATGTTGAGGTATTGTTGTGTATGGCTGAGTTTGAAATTCGAATCTCTAAATTTCCTTCATGAAAACTGTAACAAATTTATAATAATCTGTTTCTCGTGTTTCGTAAATTAAATTGAAAGTCGCAAATGCATGCACATATATACACACATACTCACACACGTATGTATATTTATCCAAAAAGGTCACAGTAAACAGGTGATATTACAATATGCAGAACAGCCACTGTCAAAAAATAGTGAAATTCCAAGAGTTTTTGTGATTTACATTATATATATATATATATATATATATATATATATATATATATATATATATATATATATATATATATATATATATAATATATATATATTATATATATATATATATATATTTTTATTAAACATCGGCCGATTCCACCAAGGCAGGGTGGCCCGAAAAAGAAAACTTTCATCATCATTCACTCCATCACTGTCTTGCCAGAGGGTGCTTTACACTACAGTTATAAAACTGCAACATTAACACCCCTCCTTCAGAGTGCAGACACTGTTTTCCCATCTCCAGGACTGAAGTCCGGCCTGCCAGTTTCCTGAATCCCTTCATAAATGTTACTTTGCTCACACTCCAACAGCACGTCAAGTATTAAAAACCATTTGTCTCCATTCACTCCTATCAAATACGCTCACACATGCTTGCTGGAAGTACAAGCCCTCGCACCAAAACCTCCTTTACCCCCTCCTTCCAACCTTTCCTAGGTCGACCCCTACCCCGCCTTCCTCCACTACAGATTTATACACTCTCGAAGTCATTCTGTTTCGTTCCATTCTCTCTACATGTCCGAACCACCTCAACAACCCCTCCTCAGCTCTCTGGATAATAGTTTTGGTAATCCTGCACCTCCTCCTAATTTCCAAACTCGAATTCTCTGCATTATATTCACACCACACATTGACCTCAGACATGACATCTCCACTGCCTCCAGCCTTCTCATCGTTGCAACATTCATCACCCATGCTTCACACCCATGTAAGAGTGTTGGTATAACTATACTCTCATACATTCCCCTCTTTACTTCCATGGACAAAGTTATTTGTCTCCACAGACTCAAGTGCTCCACTCATCCTTTTCTCCTCATCAATTCTATGATTCACCTCATCCTTCATAGACCCATCTGCTGACATGTCCACTCTCAAATATCTGAATACATTCACCTCCTCCATACTCTCTCCCTCCAATCTGATATCCAATCTTTCGTCACCTAATCTTTTTGTTATCCTCATCACCTTACTCTTTCCTATATTCACTTTCAATTTTCTTCTTTTACACACAATACCAAATTCATCCACCAACCTCTGCAACTTCTCTTCAGAATCTCCCAAAAGCACAGTGTCATCAGCAAAAAGCAACTGTGACAACTCCCACTTTGTATTTGATTCTTTATCTTTTAACCCCACACCTCTTGCCAAGTCCCTCGCATTCACTTCTCTTACAACCCCATCTATAAACATATTGAACAACCACGGTGACATCACACATCCTTGTCTAAGGCCCACGTTTACTGGGAAATAGTCCCCCTCCCTCCTACACACTCTAATCTGACCCTCACTATCCTCATAAAACTCTTCACTACTTTCAGAAACCTACCTTCTATTCCATACACCTGCAACATCTGCCACATTGCCCCCCTATCCACCCTATCATACGCCTTTTCCAAATCCATAAATGCCACAAAAACCTCTTTACCCTTATCCAAATACTGTTCACCTATATGTTTCACTGTAAACACTTGGTCTACACACCCCCTACCTTTCCTAAAGCCCCCTTGTTCATCTTTCAATAATAACTCTACCATACACTTTACCAGGTACACTCAACAGACTTATTCCCTATAATTTTGCACTTCTTTTATCCCCTTTGCCTTTATACAAAGGAACAATGCACTCTTTCTCCAATCCCTAGGTACCTTACCCTCTTCCATACATTTAATAAATAATAGCACCATCCACTCTAAAACTATATCCCCACTTGCTTTTAACATTTCTATCTTTATCCCATCAATCCCAGCTGCCTTACCCCCTTTCATTCTACCCACTGCCTCACGAACTTCCCCTACACTCACAACTGGCTCTTCCACACTCCTACAAGATGTTATTCCTCCTTGCCCTATACACGAAATCACAGCTTCCTGTCTTCATCAACATTTAACAACTCCTCAATATATATATATATATATATATATATATATATATATATATATATATATATATATATATATATATATTTTGTGTTTGTTTACAGTTTTAACTCAGGTCTACATGATGGCTTGCATTGTGTATATATTTATATACATATCGTCTTTTGATCAAAGTACAGTGACATCACACGTCTTTAAGACCACAGGTGACATCACACAACATTATCTAAGACCTAATTTTTTGAGAAAAATTTTACCGTCTTTCTAGCATATTATAACTTAATTCAACACTATAGCTACCAAAACATACCCGTGGTATGTGGTTTGATCTCTCATATATATTTTTCAAACCTATAAATGCACTAAATTCCGGCTTTACACATGTTCCACAGATTCCTTTCACTTTCTCAATTCACACTCTTTGTTATTACATTCTTTAAAGTTTTTTTTACCCTTCTTTTATAAACATTATGAACAAAATCATTGACTACTCCAGTACTTTATTGCAACTGTCTCCACACTTCAATCTTAATCCTTTGTAAGTTTCCCAGTTTTAACCTTTTTTATTGCCTCATTTCTTTCATACTGACTGGCTAACTGTGCTGACAGGAGAGTCAGGGCCCGGCTGACAAGCAGAGTCAGCCAGGCTGAGTACCACAGAACTTTCTCTTCTTTATTGTGAATTATTATGTAGACCATAAAGATTTCTACTATATTTACTTTTCCCTTTGGTCTACACATCACTGCAAACACTATGCTACGAACACACATATATACATACATTGTACACGTTCTCATAGGCATATCTGCCTCTCCACACGTTTGTTTAATTAAATTTAATATTGTATAAATTGTGTAAAAGAATTTAGAAACTTTTTGATTATATAATTTAAATTTCTTATGAAAGTGCAATGAGGGTTACAATATTTTGATGAAATAATTTGGGAAAAGATGTAAATATGTGAAGAAGTGTCTAACTTTTAAAACACTTTAATTAGAATTAATTATTAAATAAGACTCTCAGTTTTCACACAAACACGTCTTTCACCTCTTTATTAATGACGTCAAAAACATTCACCATCACAGATACAAAACAAAACTCTCGGTGATGAAAATAAAAACGTCAACTTGATGATTCGATCTCTTGACAATAAGAATTTTGGTGGTGGCTGCCACAACCTGGCCAGTACCACTGTGTGCTACTGTGTCCTATACTGTTATGTACAGTGATGTATGAATGTTAACATATTACTGATAGTGGTATGTTAACATTCTGCAACATAGTGCATTACAACACTGAATGTCAAGGTATATGGACAAAGTGGAGTAATAAAACACACAATTGTAGAAGGGAACTATTGAATGAAGAAGTTTGTTTCACAGGTGAAAGTTCCTCTCTGCTGTTATGTTTTTCACCACCATCGTTGTGTTGTGATGTGTATAAAGTGTGTCTGCTACACCACAGTTAATAACACTGTATGTAACCTGTTTGGTAAATACCTGATACAAGACTTATTAACAGGATTCTTTTCTTAGGATTCTGTTGGTAGGATTCAAGTGTATAAGACTGGACGCTATTGGAAGAATACTACTGGAAGGATTGTTACCAGAAGATATTGGTGAAGACCTCTGGTGGTTTCGGAAATATAGTGCTGGGGACTATGTTGGTAAATGACTTTGGAGTGGTTTTTTTGTTACGTATAAGATGAATCAAGTCGCTGGTATTATACGTCTCGTGATTTGGTTTTTTCTTGCTCCACTTTGAATCCGTTACTAGCAGGTCGCAGGCCATACTATACCGGGGATACCTAATACCTGGAGAGGGTTTCGAGGTCAGCCCCCCCGGGGCCCCTGTCTGAGACCAGGCAAATGAAGACATTTTGATCAACCAGGTTTTCTGCTGTGCCAAAGAGTACATAACAATTTGGAAAACTAATAACAGTCGTACTGGCCAGGTTTGGCAGCCACATCACAGCATAAAATGGGACACAGTAAACAGTGTACTGGCCAGGTTGTGGCAGCCCATCACAGTACATAAAAAGTATGGGACACAGTAACACACAGTTACTGGCAGGTTGTAGCCACACACATCAAATAACAAGGGAAAGTACATCCGGGGCCATTTTTTTCACATAAGTTCCATTAAAAAAAGTGAGGAGGTGTAAAAATAAAAAAAAGAGACTTATTTAATAAATATTTCTAATTAAACTAAATATTTATTAAGATTATTTATAAGAATATCTTCTTTGTCTTAACCACGAGTCTCAAAAGGTCACTTTTACATATTTACATCTTCAACCGGGGGGTGTGTGTGTGTACTCACCTAGTTTGGTTCAGGGGGGGGGGTCTGCCCTGGCCCCGCCTCTTCACTGGCCGCACCACTCTCCCCCCGCCATGAGCTTTGTCATACCTCTTCTTAAAGCTATGTATTGAGCCTGCCTCCCCATCGTTCCCCAATATTCCACTTCCCGACCACTTTGGGGTGAAGAATTACTTCCTAACATCTCTGTGATTCATCTGGTATTCAACTTCCAATGTTCCCTTTTTGCTGTGTCCCCTCCTGGAAATTCTGTCTCTGTCCACTTTTAAACCTCTCAGTATCTTATATGTTGTTATATGTCCCCCCTTTCTCCTGTCCTCCAGTGTCGTCAGGTCGATTTCCTTTAAACCCTCCTCTGGACCCCCTTTTTCTCCGGGCTATCTTGTTGAAACCTTTCACTTTTCGAGCTTCTTCCGGGCTTGGCTGGTGTGGGTTCCAAAGGGCGCATACTCCAGTAATTAACGTACACAATACAGGATCCGAACGAAACTTTATTAAGATGTCGGAATGCTGTTCTTAGGTTTGCTGGCGCCCATATGCTGCAAGGGTTTTTTGGTTGATGTGCGCCTCAGGGGGTGTGCCTGGTGTTATACTCACCCCAAATCTTTCCCTTTATTGGGTTTTAGTCTCTGACCCCCTGCTGTACTTCTGGGTCTTCTTTGCCCT
>WNWK01011592.1:0-63830 GCA_009830355.1 Cherax destructor
TTACCAACATTGCAGAAGGAAAATCTAAGAGTATATGTGTGTAACTCGAGGAAAAAATGCTCTGGACGACGCCATGCTAGAAGTGTTTACATTTTGGTCTCTCAATCAATGGGAAGTGAGTAGAGGCCATTGCCACTTAGCTAGAGCGACTTGTGATTGGTCTGAACTAGAAAACTGGAACCCAGATGTGTAGTGGGAGTAGGATGACATACGCGAAAAACATGCATTGAGGCCTGAATATATGGGGCCTGCCCGATAAAGGGTTTTAAGTGTCTTTAGGAGGTTAAATCACCACCACCAGACGTAGACCAAACGAAATGTAAGCTTTGCCAGATTGACTATTGTCACTCCTGCGTCATTGGAGTGCGATAAAATGAATAAATTCATTGACAACTCTCTCAGAATTTTTCAAGAAATGGCAAAGTATTTTATCCACAGTGGTATATTACAAACCATTCTGGAAAAATACCCTGACTTTGCTCACTGTAAATAAAGCATTACCACATTTGTGCGTGTGTGTGTGTTTGTTTGCTCACGTGTGGGTGTGTGCGTGTACTCACCTAATTGTACTCACCTAATTGTAGTTGCAGGGGTCGAAACTCAGCTCCTGGTCCCGCCTCTTCGCTGTCCGCTACTGGGTCTCTGCTCTCCCTGCTCCATGAGCTTTATCATACCTTGTCTTAAAACTATGTATGGTTCCTGCCTCCACTATATCTTTATCTAGACTATTACACTTCCTGACTACTCTGTGGCTGAAGAAATGCTTCCTAACATCCCTTTGACTCATCTGAGTCTTCAGCTTCCAGTTGTGTCCCCTTGTTTCTGTGTTCCTCTCTGGAACATCCTGTCACTGTCTACCTTGTCAATTCCCCGCAGTATTTTGTATGTCGTTATCATGTCTCCTCTGACCCTTGTTTCCTCCAGTGTTGTTAGTATTATTTCCCTCAACCTTTCTTCATAGGACAGACCCCTGAGTTGTGGAACTAACCTTGTCGCAAACCTTTGCACTTTCTCTAGTTTCTTTACGTGCTTGACCAGGTGTGGGTTCCAGACTGGTGCTGCATATTCTAGAATGGGCCTGACGTACACGGTGTACAGTGTCTTGAACGATTCCTTGTTAAGGTAACGGAACGCTACTCTTAGGTTTGCCAGTCGCTCATATGCTGCCGCAGTTATCTGGTTGATGTGTGCCTCTGGGGACGTGCTTGGCGTTATACTCACCCGAAAGTCTTTTTCCTTTGCCGAGGTTTGTAGCCTTTGTCCGCCTAGCCTGTACTCTGTCAGCGGTCTTCTTTGCCCTTATCCGATCTTCATGACTTTGCATTTGGCGGGATTGAATTCGAGGAGCCAGTTGCTAGACCAGATGTCAAGCTTGTCCAGGTCTGTTTGAAGTCCTCTTCCGATGTGATTCTCCTCATTAATTTCACATCATCTGCGAACAGAGACACTTCTGAGTCTATCCCGTCCGTCATGTCATTTACATATACCAAGAATAACACTGGTCCTAGGACTGACCCCTGCGGTACACCGCTTGTCACAGGCGCCCACTGTGATACCTCATCATACACCATGACTTGTTGTTGCCTCCCTGTGAGTTATTCCCTGATCCATTCCAGTGCCCTTCCTGTTATACATTCTTGTTCTTCCAACTTCTTTACTAATCTCATGTGAGGAACTGTGTCGAAGGCCTTCCTGCAGTCCAGGAAAATGCAATCAACCCACCCTTCTCTCTCTTGCCTTACCTCTGTTACTCTATCATAGAACTCTATGAGGTTTGTTACACAGGATTTGCCTTCCCTGAATCCGTGCTGTCTGGTGTTTATTATCCTGTTCAGCTCGAGGTGCTCCACCATTCTTTTCCTGATGATTTCCTCCAGGACTTTGCACACTATACACGTAAGTGACACCGGTCTATAGTTTAGTGCCTCTTTTCTGTCTCCATTTTTAAAAGATGGGGACTATGTTGGCCTTCTTCCATACCGCAGGTAGCTGCCCAATTTCAAGGGATGTGTTGAATATTATGGTAAGTTGCACACTCAGTACCTCAGCTCCTTCCCGAAGAACCCACGGGAAGATATTGTCCAGACCCATTGCCTTTTAGGTATCGAGGTCACTGAGTAACTTAACTTTCGATGCTATGTCGTTTTCGTACTGTTTCTGGGCCTCCCTCCGTACTTGTGAATACTCGTTTCTAGATCTACTAATCTCTTTGTTTACTTGGATTCTTTGCCTTCTGTACCTTTTCCATTCTCTGACACTCTGAGTCTTTGCCTCCCTGCACCTTTGGGTAAACCAGGGGCTCTTACTGGCCTTCCCGCTTAATCTTTTCCTCTGAGTATAAACCGTTCCTCTGCCTCCTTGCACTTTGCCCCTACGTATTCCATCATTTCATTTATTGTCTGTCCTTCCATTTCCCTTTTCCACTGAACCTCCTGCAGGAAATTCCTCATGCCCGTGTAGTTTCCTCTTTTAAAGTCTGGTTTGTCTCTTTCGGTACCGTTTTCCCTCTGCACCTGTAGCTCTACAATGTACTCAAAGCTCAGCACCATATGGTCACTGGCTCCTAGAGGGCTCTCGTGTGTTATGTCTTCAATATCTGAGCTGTTCAGGGTGAATACAAGGTCCAGTCTTGCTGGTTTGTCTTCTCCTCTCACTCTGGTCGTGTCCCTGACATGTTGGTGCATCAGGTTTTCCAGTATCACGTCCATCATCTTGGTTCTCCAAGTTTCTGGACCCCCACGTGGTTCTTGGTTCTCCCAGTCGATCGTCCTGTGGTTGAAATCGCCCATGACCAGTAGCTTCGCTCTGCTCATGTGCGCTTTTCTTGCCACCTCCGCCAGAGTGTCCACCATCGCTCTGTTGTTCTCATCATATTCCTCACCTGGCCTCCTGCAGTTCTGTGGTGGGTTATACATCACTGCAATGTCTATATTGTGCTCCCCAGACTGGATGGTACCTACTATGAAGTCCCTTTCTCTACACACCTCCACTCCTTCCATTTCCTCGAATCTCCAACGGTTCCTTACAAGCAGTGCAACCCCTCCTCCCCCCTTGCTCCTTCTATCTTTCCTCAGGATCTGATATCCCTGTGGGAAGATTGCATCTGTTACTGTCTCATTTAGTTTAGTTTCTGTGACAGCTATGATGTCTGGGGACGCCTCACCTATTCTTTCATTCCACTCTTCATACTTATTCGTAATTCCATCCGCGTTTGTGTACCAAACCTTCAACCTTGTTTCCAATACTGTGGCCCTGGGGAGATCTTGGTGGGTTGGGGTGGGGGGGCAGGGTGCCCATTGGGGGTTGCAGCATGGGTGGGGGATTGTATGGTTGGGGTATGGGTTGGTGGGTTGGAGTTTGTGGTGGGGGTGGGGGGTAGCTGTGATGGCGGGTTTTGGGTTGCTGGTGTGGGGGCAGGGGGACTGATGAGTGTGTGTGGTGTTAAAGTGTATGGTTGTCGTGGTTTTTTTGTGATTTGAGGCCTGCCGTGGGTACTTCCAGTGTGTGTGTTTGTCCTGCTTGGGCTTGGTGTCCTCCGTTTCTCGCTGTCTCCTCTCTCTCCTCTCTTCGCCTTCTTATCTTCTCCTTCCGGGACTCCCTTTCTTCCTGCGTTCTGTCCCGATCTAGGTATACATTCTGGTACCCCTGATTCGTCCTCAGGCTTGCTTTCTCTTGCAGGATCGTGGTGCGGGCTGATTCTGCCTTGAAGATTACCTTGAGGGGTCGATTTCTTCCCATTGTGTACCACCCGATTCTCCGAAAATTTGTCACTTGGGACGTGTCTCCCCCTATTGCTAGCATGATACCTTCGATCCTTTCTTTCTCCTCCTGTTTTCTTCTGTCGTGGGTGTCCCCTTCGACTTCCTTCAGGCCATAGATAAAGATCGACTTCTCCCTTTCCTCCTCCCACTGTGTCTCCCATTTCCTCGTCAGAGATGCATTAGCCTCTCCCGGTGCTGTCATGGTTGTATTCCCCGTGTTCCTTTGTGTGTCCGGCCTGCTCATACGTCCCTGTCTGCTGCGTGTGTGCTCGTATGTGTGAGTGTGTGTGCGTGACCCTGTTAATATTTGCACTAATAACTCATTACAGCTGTGACCGGGTGTGGACGTGTGAATGGCTTATTACTTCGTAATTTGTTAATGATTGTAACCATGTATAGACGTGTAGATGGTTCATTACCTTCGTAACTTGGACACGATTGTGACCAGACCTACCTGGAGTTCATTACCTTTGTAACTTGTTCAGCTATCAACACTTTTGGGGTCTAGTCCCTGGACCCATTATGTGCCTGTGTAATCTTTTGACTCCGCCCACAAGATAGGTATGGGGTGCATAATAAAGATACTACACAAACTAAACTAATAAGACTATATATATAGCTCTTTTACATGTATAAATTAGGCATAGATAGTTGCCATGAAAGCATAGTCTGACCATTGTTTCCGGTAATAATAACATAGCATAGGTGTATTATAGCCAGGACTTAGCCAGCTGTTATTTAAGTGTCAATTTTAACTAGCTTCAATGCTTCTTCATATTGCCCACTCAGAATTTGCAATAAATTAATTAATCACATCTGTATTTTCCTCCAGACTCTACACATTCAGGAAACACTTCTATGACTCGGGATGCATTGAAAATACATGCTGCGTCGGCATCACACATTGATTAGGCATAACATTCTAATTAATATTCATTACTGGACTGACAAATTATATTTATTAGTGGACTGAGTTTTATGGCAGATTTTGCATATTTTCTGAGAACAATAATGGTGCAGGATCTTCGTAATACTGGGTCTTCTGAATAGAGGAACTCGTCGTCGTACTGTTACCACCAATCAGAGTCCCATATAACCTCGGGCTGGTTTGAAAGAGCACATGTGAAAGAGGCTTTCAAAAAATATTAAGATATGCGTTTTTCACCAGCATTCTTCACATTCAGGATCACCACTCATAACACGAGCATAACTTTTTATACTTAGTGTTGAGAAATCCGGAAAACAACGTAGAAAGTTTGTGTAATTGTCCACACAATTAGCGTTGTAACAGAGGAGACTTGTATGATACTTTAACATTCGTATGATTTTTGCTCTCGCTCTCTCTTCCAATATCTCCCTCACCAACAAAGAGTTAGATAATCACTCATCTTGCTATGAAATCATAATACGTCTCTATCATCATCGTTGTTTGGCTCGGAGAGATGGTTGTTCCACAGTGGAAGGCAATTATACTGCAAAAGTACTGACTGTGGCATTGGATCTAAGTCAAGGATCTTCCCTTCAACACAATTCAGAAGTATTTCGTGTAAGGATATTTCATGGAATATACGGAGTGAAGGACGAATGTATTCCCGGAGTTGCGATACTGAATCACCAGACGACCCTTTTGAAGGTGAACAACAACGCAGAATGCTTTCGACTAGTGTCGTCTTATCAACATACTGAAATACATATAAACGGGTTACAGAAAGAAAGGTTAAATGATGTATATGTCGTGCCGATTAGGTAAAACTGGTCAATTAGCAAGAACTCATCTAAAATTAAGTCCTTTCTAAAATTTTCTCTTATACGTTTAAAGATATATTTTTTTCATTTATGTTAATGTAAGAATTTATAATTTTGTACCAAGAGAAACTTTGAAAACCTACCTAACCTTATTACAACAAGCGCAATTTAATTTAGCCTAACCAAATTAATATATTTTAGATACGTTAATATTAATTTAATAATAAACAAACACAATGAAATATATTTTTTTCGTTATGTTCAGAATGATTTTGGCGAAATTATTGCATACACAAATTTTCACTTGTCTTATATGGCAAGGTGAGCGTTGCTATTTAAGCCAAATCGAAGTTTTACCTAATCGGCACGACATATATATATATATATATATATATATATATATATATATATATATATATATATATATATATATATATATATATATATATATATATATATATATATATATATATGTCGTGCCGATTAGGTAAAACTGGTCAATTAGCAAGAACTCATTTAAAATAAGTCCTTTCTAAAATTTTTCTTATACGTTTAAAGATATGTTTTTTTCATTTATGTTAATGTAAGAATTTATAATTTTGTACCAAGAGAAACTTTGAAAACCTACCTAACCTTATTACAACAAGCGCAATTTAACTTAGCTAACCCAACTAAATATATTTTAGATACGTTAATATTAATTTAATAATAAACAAACACAATGAAATATATTTTTTCGTTATGTTCAGAATGATTTTGGCGAAATTATTGCATACACAAATTTTCACTTGTCTTATATGGCAAGGTGAGCGTTGCTATTTAAGCCA
Source organism: Cherax destructor (assembly GCA_009830355.1). NCBI lineage: Eukaryota > Metazoa > Arthropoda > Malacostraca > Decapoda > Parastacidae > Cherax > Cherax destructor. The sequence goes on from WNWK01011592.1 coordinate 6,335, forward strand.
AAATCGCAAGTTTTACCTAATCGGCACGACATATATATATATATATATATATATATATATATATATATATATATATATATATATATATATATATATATATATATATATATATATATATGTCGTGCCGATTAGGTAAAACTGGTCAATTAGCAAGAAGTCATCTAAAATTAAGTCCTTTTTAAAATTTTCTCTTATATGTTTAAAGATATATTTTTTTCATTTATGTTAATGTAAGAATTTATAATTTTGTACCAAGAGAAACTTTGAAAACTTACCTAACCTTATTGCAACAAGCGCAATTTAATTTAGCCTAACCCAACTACATATATTTTAGATACGTTAACATTAATTTAATAATAAACAAACACAATGAAATATATTTTTTCGTTATGTTCAGAATGATTTTGGCGAAATTATTGCATACACAAATTTTCACTTGTCTTATATGGCAAGGTGCGCGGTGCTATTTAAGCCAAAATCGCAAGTTTTACCTAATCGGCTAATTAATATATATATATATATATATATATATATATATATATATATATATATATATATATATATATAAATGATTGTGATTATGAACTTATTAAAAGTGTTGTTGCTATTTTCATTGACGAGACTTGTCCTCTCGTAGTACAGTGTAGAGTGTGAGAACGAAGGTAGGACAGTAAGTGTAAATGAAAAATGGGATGAACATCCTCTTGCAATAGTTTGCGTCTTTGTTCCAGTCACCACGGACGTTAACATATAAAAATGCAATTTTCAAGGACACTTTGCCATTTTATTTACGTTCCCTACCGGAAGTATGTATTTTGGGTGGTGACTGGAATTGTTTGGTACGCATGCGAGGTGCAGAACCTACTGGAGATGGGTGTACTCACATAATTGTACTCACTTAAATGTGGTTGCAAGGTTCGAGTAATAGCGCCTGGGCCCGCCTCTTCACTCGTCGCTACTAGGTCAGGCCCTCCTTGCTCAATGATCATTATCATACCTCTTCTTAATGCTACGTATGGATCCTGCCTCCACCACCTCCCTTTTCAGACTATTCCACTTCGTGACAACTCTGTAACTGAAAAAAAAATACTTTCTAACATCCCAGTGACTTATCTGAGTCTTAAACTTCCAATTGTGACCCCTTGTTGGTGTGTCCCACCTCTGAAACATCCTGCCCCTGTCCACAGGTGTGATGCACATGTTTTGGGAAATCTGTTAAGTGTCGTTGACGTACACGATGGTTGTGGCATTCAGCAGAAATTATACTTATTTCAGAGTGTGGTACGCAGCTCGTTTAGATCGGGTATATGTGTCTAGGGATATTGATTTTTTTAATGTAACGAAATTGAACGAAAGTTTTGTCGGATCACTTAGAAGTACTTGCTGAATTGAAATGGGCAGCTGCTATCAGTATCCACAGGTCATATTGGCAAGCGAATGTTTCTGTTTTGAGCGCTGTTCAAGATATTGGTAGGTACAAGGAGTGATGGCGATGTCATGGGTATCTTCATGAATTTGACCTGGTGGCAGACAGTTGGGAAAACACCTAAAATTGATGCATAACAAGTTAACGAGGGAATGGCATGAGATGAACGAGGGGTTATTAAAGTATTATGAGGCTCGACTAGTACACCTACGAGAATAGATACATGCCGAAATAGAAATTAACGAATAGAGTTACTGAGATGCACATTGACAAGTTCGATGCTGCCATATTACAATCTGGGCTCGAACAAGTATTTCATGAGAATGACTTTCAAAGAATATATATACATGTGTTAATGTTGATTTGTGTTCAAAAGAAATAAGGTTAGCCCATAATGTCTTTAGAAATGGAGTGTGTGCCAGATATGGCTGGCGTTACTGTTAAAGTATTGAATAAGTTCAGTGTCGATAATGATGTATATCCAAATGTACAGGATTTGTATTCATTATATAGATGGAATCAAATTAATAAGTAAATTAAGAATTATAGCTAAACAACGAGTTTTTTTTTATAAATATGTAGTTCTTTTCATGACAATAATGATCAGAGAGGGAGAGTGCCAAAGATGTGGGTTATTAGGGACAGCTTTGCATGAGATTTATTTTTGTAATATACATTAAATCCTTACTGGAATAAGAATTTGGATGAAGATTGTGTAATTACATGTTGCAGTACGAGAAGTACAGTTGTTACCTGTTACCTGGAACGAGCGTTAGTTTATCTAGTGACTGATTATGTATATGAATTTTATGTGGAAAATTCGTGATGTCATTATTATTGAAGTGTACATAATTAAGCTGTTAGATGGAAAAATGTATGGAACAACAGTTAGAAATCAACAAGTGCAGGGAAGACGATTTACACAAACGTTTTATGTTTGTTATCAAGAATTAATAGTACAAGAACTGATTTAATTATATTATGTATATTGAAGATGGTAACGGTTTCTTAAAATAAATATAAATTAATTTTTTCCTACATGAATTGATGAACATGTAGGTTTATATGAATATATGTATAGGAATGTATTTAAAAGCTTATGAAGATATACACACGTCAACATCTGTATGTATATGTGGGTTTGCTAAAATAATAAAAAAAAAAAAATAGGAAGAACGACATGGGTGGATGTAATATAAATCCTAAAGTGTATTGAAAATGAATATACCTGATACAGTGAATCGTGAAACTAATAATGGACGACAACAGACTGCAGCTACTGACGCGGGTAAGTTTCTGATTACTGTTAGTGAAATAAAAACAATAGCACAGTGGAGAAGCACATGAAGCTCTCAACTATGCCAGAGAGCCACGACACCCCAGCCCGTCCACACACACTCACCCCAGCCCGTCCACACACACTCACCCCAGCCCGTCCACACACACTCACCCCAGCCCGTCCACACACACTCACCCCAGCCCGTCCACACACACTCACCTCAGCCACGCACACACAGAGCGTGTGCGTACTGCTAGCTGTGTGTGTGATGGGACAGGTGACACAGCCAGAGCGTGTGCGTACTACTGGATGTGTGTGTGATGGGACGGGTGACACAGCCAGAGCGTGTGCATACTACTGGTTGTGTGTGTGATGGGACGGGTGACACAGCCAGAGCGTGTGCGTACTACTGGCTGTGTGTGTGATGGGACAGGTGACACAGCCAGAGCGTGTGCGTACTACTGGTTGTGTGTGTGATGGGACGGGTGACACAGCCAGAGCGTGTGCGTACTACTGGATGTGTGTGTGATGGGACAGGTGACACAGCCAGAGCGTGTGCGTACTGCTGTCTGTGTGTGTAATGGGACAGGTGACACTGCCAGAGCGTGTGCGTACTGCTGTCTGTGTATGTGATGAGACAGGTGACACAGCCAGAGCGTGTGCGTACTGCTGGCTGTGTGTGTGATGGGACAGGTGACACAGCCAGAGCGTGTGCGTACTGCTGTCTGTGTGTGTGTGATGGGACAGGTGACACAGCCAGAGCGTGTGCGTACTGCTGTCTGTGTGTGTGATGGGACGGGTGACACAGCCAGAGCGTGTGCGTACTGCTGTCTGTGTGTGTGATGGGACAGGTGACACAGCCAGAGCGTGTGCGTACTGCTGGCTGTGTGTGTGATGGGACGGGTGACCCAAATACCACTCGCAACTCCAATTACTAACATCAAACTATAGAAATTTAACTGAATGACATTGATATATCAGTACTGATATATCAATGAAATATTATTACTGATAAATCGAATATTGCTAAGTAAAAAAATGATTAATCACAAATATTACTATCTCTCTCTCTCTCTCACACATAAACACACACGCACACACACACGCACACACACGCACACACACACACTAGATACCTCAAAGGCGATGGGGCCGGACAACATCTCTCCATGGGTTCTGAAACAGGGAGGAGAGGCGCTATGTGTACCACTAACAATATTCAACACATCTATCGAAACAGGGAGATTACCTGAGGTATGGAAGACAGCAAATGTAGTCCCAATTTCTAAAAAAGGAGACATCCATGAAGCACTAAACTACAGATCACTGTCACTGACTTGTATAGTAAGCAAAGTCATGGAGAAGATTATCTGAAGAAGAGTGGTAGAACACCTTGAAAGGAATGAGTTTATCAGCGACGGCCAACACGGTTTCAGAGATGGGAAATCCTGTGTCACAAACCTACTGGAGTTCTATGACAGGGTGACAGCAGTAAGACAAGAGAGAGAGGGGTGGGTAGATGGCAATTTCTTGGACTGCAATAAGGCGTTTGACACAGTTCCACACAAGAGATTAGTGCAAAAGCTGGAGGACCAGGCAGGGATAACAGGGAAGGCACTCCAATGGATCAGGGAATACCTGTCAGGAAGACAGCAGCGAGTCATGGTACGTGGTGAGGTGTCAGAGTGGTCGCCTGTGACGAGTGGGGTTCCACAGGAGTCAGTCCTAGGACCTGTGCTGTTTCTGGTATTTGTGAACGACATGACGGAAGTGTCCTTGTTTACTAATGATGTGAGGCTGATGAGGAGCATTCAATCGGACGAGGACCAGGCAGAACTACAAAGGGACCTCAACAGGCTGCAAGTCTGGTCCAGCAATTGGCTCCTAGAGTTCAACCCCACATAGTGAAAAAGTCATGAAGATTGGGGAAGGGCAAAGAAGACCGCAGACGGAGTACAGTCTAGGCGGCCAAAGACTACAAACCTCACTCAAGGAAAAAGATCTGGGGGTGAGCATAACACCAGGCACATCTCCTGAGGCGCACATCAACCAAATAATTGCTGCAGCATACGGGCGCCTATCAAACCTACGAACAGCATTCCGACATCTTAATAAGGAATCATTCAGGACCCTGTACACTGTGTACGTTAGGCGCATATTGGAGTATGCAGCACCAGTTTGGAACCCACACCTAGCCAAGCACGTAAAGAAACTAGAGAAAGTGCAAAGGTTTGCAACAAGACTAGTCCCGGAGCTAAGGTGTATGTCCTATGAGGAGAGGTTATGGGAAATCGACCTGACGACACTGGAGGACAGGAGAGATAGGGGGGACATGATAACGACATATAAAATACTGAGAGGAATTGACAAGGTGGACAGAGACGGAATGTTCCAGAGATGGGACACAGCAACATGGGGACACAGTTGGAAGTTGAAGATTCATATGAATCACATGGATGTTAGGAAGTATTTCTTCAGTCACAGAGTGGTCAGGAAGTGGAATAGTTTGGGAAGCGATGTAGTGGAGGCCGGATTCATTCATAGTTTTAAGAAGAGGTATGATAAAGCTCATGGTGCAAGGAGAGTGACCCAGCAGCGGCCAGTAAAGAGGCGGTGCCAGGAGCTGTGACACGACCCCTGAAACCACAACTAGGTGAGTACAACTAGGTGAGTACACACAGATGGGATGGGGGTATGATAACGACATATAAAATACTAAGATGAATTGACAAAGTGGACAGAGACAGGATGTTCCAGAGATTGGATCCAGCAACAAGGGGTTATAGTTGGAAGTTGAAGACACAGATGAATCACAGGGATGTTAGGAAGTATTTCTTCAGTCACAGAGTGGTCAGGAAGTGGAATAGTATGGGAAGCGATGTAGTGGAGCCAGGATCCATACAGCTTTAAGAAGAGGTATGATAAAGCCCATGGTGTAGGGGAGAGTGATCTGGTAGTGTCCAGTAAAGAGGCGGGGCCAGGAGCTGTTAATCGACCCATTCAACCACTACTTGGTGAGTACACCCAGAAGCTATGATTCGTCTCATATTTCAAATATGTATTATATTATATATATTATTATTAATATAAAAACATAAATCTGTATAACATATAATGTGTAAAATCATATATATCTTTATACATATTTTATAACAATTTAAAACGTAGTAAAACATCACAAGTAAAACAATCATAAAATTCAGTGCCGTGTCAGACGTCGCTGCCAACATGGTGCCACACAGGACACCACCAATCCTCTCGTCATGACACTCTTTCTCAACCGTGTCCTCAAGACACCCTTGTCTCTGTGTTATGACAACACTCCTTCGCTTGTGTCCCACGACACCTTCTCTGTGCCACATGGCACGCCCCCTGTGTCACGACTCCGTCTCTAAAAACCTTGTCACCGCGTCATCCCACACCAACACAAAATCACACGATTATTCCACTTGTGTCGTGCCACCAGTTGTCACTACACCCTGATGAGTCCTGACACCACAACAGTGTCACGCAATACACTCTCCAAGTGCAGGAGAGAGTCTAGGTACTTTCTCCAAGTACAGGTACACTCTCCAAAGTGCAGGTACACTCTCCAAAGTGCAGGTACACTCTCCAAAGTGCAGGCAAGTGCTCCAAAGTGCATATGGAAGAGTCAGGTTAACACTCCCCATATGAGAGTCTGGTAGTCACTGTCGGTCTAGCCGGCCCGTCAGTCAAACATAACGTTTGATGACGTCACAGGCCGGCAGGTAAACTACCTAACAGCCCTGTTAGAAAGGGGGCCGTAACACACACACACACACACACACTCACACACACACACACACACACACACACACACACACACACACAGGAGCTGAGTCTCGACCCCTGCAACCACAATTAGGTGAGTACACACATATACAAATACGCCCCGATGGCATGGTGGCTAGCGCTCTTGCTTCACGCACGGAGGGCCCGGGTTCAATTCCCGGCGGGGCCGAAACATTTCGAAGTGTTTCGTTACACACACACACATACAACAGGTCTAGTGTCTAATCGACATGTGCCTAGGACAAAATGGTAACTAACAATCAGCGCTAAACGCGTAAGGTGGCGGTGGTGATGGTAGTAGCACTGGTGATGGTGATGAAGGATATAATGTTGGTAGTATGATCTCCGCTGTCAGTTTTGGTGGTGAGGTTGGTGGTGTTAGTACTGCTGGTGTTGTAGACTGTGGTGGCAGTAGGGAGGGGTAATGTTGTTGGTGGTAATGTTGGTGGGCGTGATATTGGTAGTGGTAATGTTGGTGATGGTAATGTTGGTGGGCGTGATATTGATAATGGTAATGTTGGTGGTGGTAATGTTGGTTGTGGAAATGTTGGTGGTGGTAATGTTGGTGGTGGAAATATTGGTTGTGGTAATGTTGGTGGTGGAAATGTTGGTGGTGGTAATGTTGGTGGTGGAAATATTGGTGGTGGTAATGTTGGTGGTGGAAATGTTGGTGGTGGAAATGTTGGTGTTGGTAATGTTGGTGGTGGGAAAGTTGGTGGTGGTATTGTTGAAGGTGGTGATGTTGGTGGTGGTAATGTTGGTGTTGGTAATGTTGGTGATTGTAATGTTAGTAGTGGTAATTTTTATGGTGTTGTAGTGTTGCGTGAACCATGTATTGCATAATGCAAGTTGTGGATCATGCAGGTCTTAGAGAAAGTACGTCCTACACCATGCAAATTCTGCACCACACACGTCTTGCTCAGTACACGTCTTGCACCATGCACCTTCTGCGTCATACACGCTCTGCTTGATGCATAAATATTACCATCCCTTTCCTGCACCGTCTTGTACCATCCCTCTCCTGCACGGTCTTGTACCATGCATGTGCTGCACAGTCTTGCACATGCAAATACTACGGTTACAATGAACGGTGTTCTGGACAAAACTGAGCAGCCCTCCTCACCTGCTGCTCACAATTCCAACAGAATACACATTTCTCAGTCACGAGAGATTGTTAGGTCTTACTGAAGCGAGCAGCAACTTAAGACACAAGTTATAATGGACCAGCCTGTGGGAGCCAAGCAGAGATGAGAACCTGCAATAGCAGTCATCGCGTCAGTAACTTTTGACATTTTGTTGGAGCTGGGGGCAAAGTTAGCACCTGGCATCATTATGGCAGGTAACAAGTAAATGGGTGTCTTGAACGATGCATTTTATCATAGTGGCAATGTAACACCATGAGGGCAAGTACCACATTGAAATTAAGCATGGCACCATGAAGAACACAGTGTATTGCAGTTGAAACCTTTGAAAATAAGTTTAAGGGCAACCAACAAATTGGAGGCAAATAATGGTGCCCATTTGGCATAGAAACTTATTGGATGGAGAGTGTTGCAACAAGGAGAAGACTGGAGGCAGTGGAGATGTCGTGTCTGAGGGCAATATGTGGTGCGAATTGTATGCAGAGAATCCCTAGATTGGAGATTACGAGAAGATGCGGGGTTTCTAAAAGTATTGTCCAGAGTGCTGAGGAGGGATTGTTGAGGTTGTTCGTTATTTAAAAAGAATATAACGAAATAGTAACTTGGAGGGCACATAAATCTGTAGCTTAAGGAAGGCGGGGTAGGGGTCGTCCAGGGTAGGGGTCGTCCAGGGTAGGGGTCGTCCAGGGTAGGGGTCGTCCAGGGTAGGGGTCGTCCAGGGTAGGGGTCGTCCAGGGTAGGGGTCGTCCAGCGTAGGGGTCGTCCAGGGTAGGGGGCGTCCAGGGTAGGGGTCGTCCAGGGTAGGGGTCGTCCAGGGTAGGGGTCGTCCAGGGTAGGGGTCGTCCAGGGTAGGGGGTCGCTCCGATTTAACACGGTAACGAAAGAGTGTTAGATAACAGCGAGTTGAGGCAAATAGTTTTAATGACATCAAGTGGTGTTGAAGTAATGTAACATTTATGAAAAGATTCATGAAACCAGTTAGCCGGACTTGAGCCCTGGAGAGGGTAAGTACAGTGCCTGCGCTCTGAAGGAAGGGTGGAGATATGTTGCAGTGCAGGAGCGCCTTTCACAAGAGAGTGATAGAGTGAATGATGATGAAAGTGTTTCTTCTTTTTTGGGTCACCCTGCCTCAGTGGGAAACGGCCGATGCTTTAATTAAGAAAAGTGTGCATCACTTTAGTGATGATCTTGTGCATAACTGGCACCTTGCAAGGCGGTTGTCACGACGAATGGAAGTTAACTCCATAGATTACATCACCGATGGTGCATATTAGGGCACCAGGTACTATGAAAGACAGTTTGCACCATAATGGGCACTTGACACCATACTGGGCAGTTGCCGTCATTCTGGTCACCATTGTGAGTTGTTGCAGAATTGATATCAGCTAGCTAGAGAAAAGGCACTATGGTGGGAAACCTGCAATATGGAGAGCAGCTTTGCTACTCTCCATATATTTTAGTTCTAGAGAGCAGCTGGCACAATGAACGGTAAACTGGTCTTTTTTGGGTGGCTGACATAATAGAGATCAACTAGTATCATAATGGACAGCTCGCAACTTTCTGAAATTTTCTATAATGAGAAGCAGGCAGCTAACACTGTTGAGGCACCACAGAAGGCAGCTGGCAACATGTCAGTTAGTTGGCACTATTTACAGCAGATAACTGTCTGGTAGGCAGCTTGAACTGATATTATAGAGGCCAACTGGCATTATGGTAGGCTGCTGGAGTCAAGAAAAGGAAGATGCCTCTATGCTGAGTGCCATGCAGAACAGGCAACGCCGTGTACGGCACTCCCGCCCACACTGTCAGCTTTACTGCACAGTAAAGCTGACAGCATAGAGGAGAACATGGAGAATTTAATGGCACCATAGATTTAATTCAGCTCATCCAATAGAGGTTACCATAAATGAATTATGTCATCATGGGCGACACAATGATTGCAACTTTCTCCACCGAGGAGACCTGGCAACATTTTTGACACAATGGGAAGAAAAATGAAAGTGAGTTGGCACCATGCACAGAAGCTGTGCAATGTTAGGCAGCTGTTTGCTCTATGGAATATAGTGTGAGCACTAGAAGGATGTTTGTATCATGGACAACAGCTAAAACCTTTCTGGTTACCACACGATGTACCTTGCACAATATGGGGAATTATATGATTCAGATGGCACAAAATAGACAGTTTCTATTGTCAAAGGTATCTGGCATTACAGAGAATACAGCGGTATGTAAGTGACAATATGGTAAGTAGTTGGCACCATGCGAGTCATTATAGACAACAACTTGCACCATAAACATCACTCTTAGGTAGCTGGAATCCTTAAGAGCAGCTGGCACCTTGAAGACAGGTGGCGTTATTGAGGGGCGTATAGGAGGCAGCTTGTACCAGCAAAGGAAGTTAACGTATAAAACAGCACCTATTACAATAGTGGAGATGGTGGGGTGAGTTGGCATCATGGGAACCAATACTATAGCCAGATGGAATATTGGATGGAGAATGGTATTAAAAAAGCATCTGTTACAATGAGATACAGTATAGTAATAAGTAGCGGTCACACTTTAATTGTTAAGTGGTACCTTGATGAGCTCCGTTGAGGAAGCTGGCAACATTAATGGCTTTTTTGTTGCAAAATTACCACAATGGACGACAATGTAGGACATAATGTTGGAAAATTAAAACCATGCTTGGTTCTTGGCACCATGGAACGCTATTTAGAGAGAAACTGGAACCTCTGAGGCCAAATGGAGAGTAATTATAATTATATTGATCAACTGAGACAACATAAAACATTGGCATGCATCATGAAGGCCAGCTGGCACCATGAATACCAGCTTGCATAATGGGTAGCATCTGGCACTTTAGAGATTAGCTGGCATTATGAAAGTCAATTTGCACCAAGGAAAGTAGTTAGTATAATGGAGGACAGGTAGTTCGATAATGTCCAGCTGGTCTGACTGTCAGTGATCCCTTGACCTTTATCTCTTTAGTAAAATAAATAAGAAAGTTTTGTAATATGCAGTAGAAGCATAATAGCGAATTGTAATTAAATAAATGTTTTCACAACTATTACTAGTAGCCAGTCTTTGCTCTCCATAAGTTAGTTACTATACTTTACATGAAATGTGTATATATTCATATATCATACGTCTAAGCTACTTATCAAAGCCAATACTTAGTCCTCAACTTTTATTTTGTAGGCGAAGCATACTCTATCAAATGGTATATTGATTTATAAATTCTTTTTGAAATTGCTTCAGTTATGTTCTAACTGGAGGTTAAAACGTAACTGAAAGCTACCTAAATAATTATTTGTACCTATCTTATTTTAGCAATGCCTGACACTGAATATTCCGTATGTGACTTCAAATTCAGTATCTATTGAGAGAGTGCCATTTACACGGCCGTATCTGACACTGAATGTTTCGTGAAAGAGCCTTTTAGCCTGGATACAAAATGATCTGAAAAACGATTTTAATATGGAAGACACTGCCAGATAAACGTAAGACTATGGTGGGAACAATGGAGGGCAATTAGGAGAAGATGTGTACGATGGAGGGAAACCGGCATCATCCAGGGCACTAGGAAGGGCAACATGGATCAAGTTGGGCAGCAGTCCAAATAGAGAGATGTTGTTACGATGAAGAACATATGACACCATTGATGGCTTCTAGAAATACTGAGAACAATTTTCACTATAGTTGTCAGGTGGTAACATCGTGGGCAGCACTCACAAAGGAGTTCTGCTGGCACTATGAAGAGCAGCACTCTAAAAAGTAGTAGGCTCTATAGTGGATATCATGGAGGGGATCTGACAACATGGAGAGCATTTGGCACTATAAAGAGCATCTACTACCATAGAGTGCAGCTGAAACCATTGAAAACCAATGGCAACACAGAGAAGCAGCTGACACCAAAAAACTGTGTTCCTTCTAATTTTATTTCGTTTACATTCCACGACACTGATGCGACAATAATAGTGTCAATCCGGAAACAAGAATGGATCCTTCGCAAGGTAAGGCACGAGTACACGGAGCTCTAAACAAAGGTTTTACAGACGATATCCCGCCACAGATTCTTCTACAACTGATGCAGCTTTCAAAATTTATACGCTATGCCAAAATATCGGAAAAACAGTTTCTATTATACATGACAATTTTCAAAAGATATTATTATAAAACTGAATGTACAAGCAGGGTTGTTGATGAGGAACTACTCTCAAAATCTGAGAATTAATGTCAGTGATTGATTCCTTATAATACAAAACTTATCATGATGAAGATTTGACTCTATTATCCCAGTCTCACTGCCGAACACAAACACGTTTAGAATAGACGTTTTCGTCCACTACCTCAAGTCATGTTAAGAAGTCACTGAATCAGTGACAAATGTTCAAAGACACTTTTCTCATAAAATTTTAAGCATAAAAAGTGTAAATCGATTAAAAAAAAAATCAGTAATATTAAAATTCAAATACACTTGAAAAAAAAATATTTCTAAGAATAAGCACACAAAAATATAAAATGTTCAAATATGGAATATTAAATCTCATTGGAAATTGAAAAAAAAAATCAATAAAAACAATAAATAGGACACTGGAAGAATAGAATAATTGCAAATGAAATTACTACTCTCAAACTGTAGGAAATATCAATGATAAATAAAATATATTGTAGAACACAGTAAAAATTAAATAATAGAGAATGTCTCAAAATTTTGAATAAAAAAATTATACACCGATATAAATTATAGAGTCAAAATAAGAAGAATTAATAAAATTAAACAAAGGGACAATTTTACACACAGAAAATAGAGGTAAGAAGATAGGATAAAATATCGAAGAGTATTGGTAAGACGACGTTAACTCTTAACACAGTTAAAATACACAGACTTCTCAAGGATAGAGCAAGGTATTTATAGAACTGAACAAAATTACAAGAGCAAATTTGTTCACAGTAAAAATGCAATAAGGAGAATAAAAATAACACAATATACAAGGTAAGGTAATTCACACACTCACAACACTGCAGAAAGAGCAAAATCATACAGTAACACTGATAAGGTAATCTTCTTTGTAAAACAGATAACTAACACAGAAGCAGATGATGTTTGTAAAATATCAATTATATGTAAAATATAAATTTACATCAAACACACAAAATAAGTTATAAAATTAACACACTTGAAATAACAGGAAAATACAATGAAAATTAAGCCAACACACAGTGAAAATTGTAACAATAAAATAAAATAAGGAAGAACACTCAGCAATTAACACAAGAAATAAAAAAATAAATGTTAAGTTAAAAGACACAAGTGAATCTAATGTGAGATTTTATTATAGAAACGTTTCGCTCTTCAAGAGATTTGTCAAGCAGTGACAAACAATACAGGTACACAGAGGGTGTATATACAGTCATAGTGTATAGTACTTGTCGTGGTAGTGGTAGTATAGTAGTAGTAGTTGTATTACTTGTAGTAGTGGTAACAGTTATGGATGGCTGGGTTTATTGTTTTGATAATTGTTCTTGTTAATACTTCAGAGATGATGAATCTGCGTTATTCTCTTTGTATTAGAAAGAACGATTAATGATGATTGATGGGTTCTTTAATTACTAGGCGGCGTCTTCGAATTTCGTCAGGTGGTTGGCGGAATTCCGGTGATGTACGCAGGCGTTGGTCAAGTTATGGTTTCTACATGCATTAATGTGTTCGTTGAGACGTGTTTCGAGGTTTCTTGCTGTTTCACCTATGTATATTATGTCACAGCCTCCACAGGAGATAGTATAATCCAGTGCGTTGATTTGTTCAAGGTTCTTCAGTTTCGTCCTAGTCAGATCTTTTATTGAAGTATTGGTTCAGATGGCGACCCTAGTGTTAGTTTGCACTAGTGTTTTAGAAACGTTCACTGCAACTAGCTGTAGGGCAGGATTATAACTTTGTTAGAAGTGGTGTTAGTGCGTGGAGAACTGATGATCTAAAGGGCTCTTTCCTTACGGTCTTTGATGAAAAATGAAGAAAAATATAGCTCGGTGAAGGTTTGTTGTATGAATGCATACTCCTCGAAAAACTCTGGACTGCAAATTCGGTATGTTTTTAGGAAAAAAATCCGAAGATGTTGCCTCTTTTGGTCTTAGTATCTTGACTGGAAAAGAAGTGGGTGAGATCGTTTTTGCATTTAGGCTTCCTGTAAACTTCTTTGACAAAACTCCAAGAGAGCAAACCGTTGCCACAATAAAATGTTGCATTAGTTGCACTTGTGTCCTTTTAATTAACATATTGTCGGTATTTCTACAAACAATATTACAACAAAACAAATGCAAGGTCACTGGAACTGATAACATGACAAGAGACTTGAATAGTTAAAATTAAAAAAAAAAATAAAGCACTCAGTGAAAAAAAAATATACCGACATAGATGAAGAAATAAACAGAGATATAAGCAAGTTTTCCGATGACACCAAAATATGCCGTCGAATTAATTCTGACGAGGATATTAGAGCATGACAGAAAAAACTGAATAGACTGATGCAATGGTCAGGGAAGTGGCAGATGTATAGTTGCGGAAAAAAGTTCTTGGACAGCCTCTTCCGGGCAGAAATATCTGGCAACTCAGACATAGAAAACATAGTAGTAAAGTCTATTTTCATGATAGTGATAGTGACTGACTGACAAAATTAATTGCAGGTACTTTCTGTGTATCTATATAATGCACATATGGATTAATTACCATTCAGATATCATATTCAAGATAATAAAACCAAAAATTTATTTGAAAAAGTGACAGAATATATTGTAAGGGAAATGTAAGGGAATTGTAAGGAAAGTGTTATTATCATACATCAGTCATATCAACTCAGGAGAAGCATAATTTTGATGTTAGGTAAATGGACACAGACACAACTAATGTAACATTTTATTGTTTGGAACCTTTCGATCTACAAGAGTTTTGTCGAGCTGTTACAAACAAGGAAGGGACACAGAAGATATTATAGGTAACAAGTATTCTTAATCGCCATATCAAATACTATTTAACAAAGAAGAGGCAGTTTTGTTATCTCTGAAGTATTAGCGAGACTTATCCTCAAAACAATGAGGAGGTGTGGAGTTACTAAATTAGTCAGAGGGCTGAAGAGAGGTTGGAGGGAGGGAGTAATGGAGGTTTTGTGGGCGAGGGGCTTGGACTTCCAGCAAGCGTGTGTGAGCGTGTTAGATAGGAGTGAATGGAGACAAATGTTTTTTGGAAACTGAGGAGCTGTTGGAGTGTGAGCAGGGTAATATTTAGTGAAGGGACTCGGGGAAACCGGTTATTATAGAATTTAGCCGGACTTGAGTCCTGGAAATGGGAGGGGTCTGGTATATTGACGGTTCGGAGGGACTATTCTAAACTGTCGTATCTGAGCGCCTCTACAAAGAAATTGCTTATGTATGAGTGAGGTGAAAGTGTTGAATGATGATGAAAGTATTTTCTTTTTGGGGATTTTCTTTCTTTTTGGGTCACCCTGCCTCGGTGGGAGACGGCCGACTCGTTATATATATATATATATATATATATATATATATATATATATATATATATATATATATATATATATATATATATATATATATATATATATATATATATATATATATATATGATAATACTATACTGTACGAATATGACAGTATTCTGAGGCAGATTTTTACGAAAGTAGTTAACCTTACTGTAGAAGACGGGCAATGGAACCAAGCTTCACTTCCAGTCAGACTAGGAGGCATTGGTGTCCGCAAGTCATCACAGATTGCGCTCTCTGCTTTCCTGTCCTCATGCGTTGCATCCACAGGGCTTGTAGCAGATATTCTTCCTGAACATCTTAGGGACAAGATGTGGGATAATCTAATGGGCTCTGAAACCAGACCTGCTCCTCCAACAACTACAAACAGTCGCACTGGGATGGCCCAATAGTGGAGAATATAGCCTCAGAAATGCTTCAGAGTGTGTCAGAAAGGATAGAGCCCGCGTCCTGGCAGTGAGAGCTCCTCATGCAGGGAACTTTCTGTTGGCTGTTCCCAACTCCAGCTTTGGCACACGCCTCGACCCACAGACCATCCGCATTGGTATTGCCCTTCGACTTGCCGCCCCTATTCTCGCCGAACACAGGTGTATTTGTGGCAGTGAAGCAGCAGACCGATTCGGGTACCATGGTATTGTGTGTCGTAAATCCGAGGGAAAGATTGCAAGACATGAAGAGGTTAATAAGATTATCAAGAGGAGCCTCACAACAGCCGGATGCCCAGCAGTAAGGGAGCCATTCCATCTATGCAGATCTGATGGCAGCCAGAAGCATCCAGATGGTATCACCCTTTAAACCTGGATAGATGGCAAGCAGATGGTGTGGGAATAAACATATGTGTCTACCTTGGCTGACACCTATCTCCAATACACAAGGGAGGAAGAAGGGGCAGCTGCCAGCTTCAGGGAGTCCCAAAAATCTAGAAAATATGGAGAACTTGCGCATCATTATATGTTTGTTCCTATAGACTTGGAGACCCTTGGCTCATGGGGAAAGAGTGCATTTAAGTTCTTTAATTAAGGAGCTGGGCAAAAGACTCATCAGAGTAACTAAGGATCCCAGGGCAGCTAGTTTTCTGTTCCAGCGACTCAGTGCTGCTGTTCAGAGGGGTAATGCTTGCTGTAATTTTTGCACAATCCCCAGCTCTGAGGAGCTGGATGAGATTTTTCGCATTATAATCAGTCACACACACGTAACAATATGTACTAGACATGTATCTGTCACACCTCATGTACTGTATATGCAATCTTTATATCAACAATGTATCACTTAAATTTTCTGCACCTTATATTATGTAAATATATATATATATATATATATATATATATATATATATATATATATATATATATATATATATATATATATATATATATATATATATATATCAATATCACTAGTCTCTGCAAGCTGGAAACTAAGGGTCACTCACTCCTGAAAGCTATGAGAATTAGAGTAAATATCATTTACTAGCTCTTACTAGCATTTATTAAGGTGTAGGTGAGTTAACACAGGGTATGACGGGAAGCTAGTGTGGGACACTACTAGTACATACACAAATGTATGCGCACACGCAAGTACCTACGTACACACACACACACACACACAAACACACACGTGTTTCTTCAGACACCTGTAAAGCAGAGACTAGACTTAGTATCATTAACAAGTAGAATTGCTAAGGAGTATTATTTTCCAGGCACACTCTCACTCTCACACACACACACACACACACTAGGTATCCAGAAATCTAGAAGGTACTAGCATGTAGGCGGTTGTTGAGTCATCGTCAAGTCAAAGTCAGGTCACAGAACCACATGTACAAGTGGACCGTGGAAACATTCACGAGCACTCATACGTACGTATAAGAACACATACACACATTCACACACGCACTCAAACCCGATATTAATGTTCATACAAGTACACACGTACACACACATACACGCCCCGGTGGCCTGGTGGCTAAAGCTCTCGCGTCAACAGGCCTAGTGTCTAATCGACATGTGGCTAGGACAAAATGGTAACTAACATATACATGCACATGATGTCAATTGACACCTCACTGTGACTTGAAATTACTCTGCCTATTCCTTTCCCTACCACCTCTCTCTCTCTCTTTCCTCTCTCTCTCTTTATCTCTCTTTCCTCTCTCTCGCCACTTTCTCTTCCTCTCTCTCCCTCCCCCCATTCCTCGTTTCTCTCTTTTCCCTCTTCTTTTCCTCCCTCCCTTCCCTGTTTTCTCTCCTCTCCCTCTACCTCCCCTTGCCACTCTCTCTCAACCTCCCCATCACTCTTCCTGTCCCCCTTCCCCCCTCTCCCCATATTACTCTTCCTTACAACTCCTCACCCCACCTCCTTTGCCCCTAGCTCCCCCTACCCCCTTTCAACGTCCCCCACATGCACACACACACATCCCCCATCCCTCTCCCAGGGCTCTCACAGAACCCACCCTCTTTCCCACTCCCAGGATCCCCAGCACCCACCTTCCATCCCTCTCCCTGGGCTCCCTCCAGCCCCTTCCCTCCCTCCAACTCTTAGGACCAAAGCACCCACCCTATATCCCACTCTCAGGACCCCCAGCACCCACTCTCCCTCCTAATCCCAGGTCCCCCAGCACCTACTCTCTCTTACTCACCAAGGGCCCAATCCATCATCCACCCTCCCTCCAACGCCCAGGACCCCCAGGAACCCCCAACACCTGCCCTCCCTTTCTCTCCCTAGTCCCCCAAGGACCCACCCACCCCCTCTCCCATGGCCCCCTCCTGCACCTACCTCCCATCCCTATCCCAGGGCCCCCTCCAGGACCTACTCTCCATCAATCTCCCAGGTAAGTCATCCCCCAGCACCCCTCAATAAAATTCAAACCCACCTTCCCTTCCTACCTCTCCCCATCTACCTTCCCATCTCTTTCTCTCTTCTGCTATCTCTCTCTCTCTTCCTCTATTCCTCTTTCTTTCTACCTCTGTCTCTCTTCCTCTACTCCCCTCCTCTTTCTCTCTCTCTCTCTCTCTCTCTCTCTCTCTCTCTCTCTCTCTCTCTCTCTCTCTCTCTCTCTCTCTCTATCTCTCTCTCTCTCTCTCTATATATATATATATATATATATATATATATATATATATATATATATATATATCTACCACTCTCTTCCTACCTGTCTCAAGCGCACACACATACAAACAAGCACTCATGCAAAAACAGGCAAATACACACTCACATACACATGCAGACACATGCACACACACACACACACACACACGCACACACACACACACACACACACAAACGACACACACACACAAACGCACACACACACACACAGGACAAGTCAGACAGCGTGAATTATTTTATTTAAATCAAGGTAGTGAAGACAAGTACACACACACGCTCACACACGAGTGTCCGTATGCACATACATACACGAAGAGCTAGGGCTGTGGGAAACTGACTGCTACATACCCCTGCCCCTACCCGCTTCGCTCCTTCTTTCCTCTCGCTCTATCTCCCTCTCCCTTTTCCTATCTCTATCTCCCTCTTTCTATATCTCCCTCTCTCTCTTTCCCTCTCCCCCTCTCTCTTTCTATCTCTCTCTATCTCCCTCTTTCTATCTTTCTCTTCTTATATCTCTCCCCCTTCTCTTCCTCCTCACTTGCCCTCCCACTCCCTCACACCACAACTTTCCCCCCCTTCCCTCTCCCTCTTACACTCCCATCTAACATCCTATCACTTTCTCTCTATCTCTCTCTCTCTCTCTCTCTCTCTCTCTCTCTCTCTCTCTCTCTCTCTCTCTCTCTCTCTCTCCCTCTCCCCTCTCTCTCTCACACTCTTCCCCTCATGCTCTCTTCCGCCTAACTTGCCCTCCCACTCCCTCACTCCACCACTCTATCCTCCCTGCTTCCTTCTCCCCTACCTCTTATACTCTCATCTACCAACTATCACTGTCTCTCGTGTTCGCTTGTAGAAGCTGATCACTAGTACTAGCACACTAGTATATAATTATTAGATTTACTAGTATTATTATAAGTATTTTATTAGTAATATTGATACATAGAAGTGAGGAGTATTTCTGGGCACACAAACGTAGATGCACACGCATACATACACACGCACATACTCACAAAGTTTTCACACCTTCTGAAAGCTGACCTGACACATCCTTTCTCCCTCTCTCCCAATCCCATACACACACACACAAGCAAACTGTCTCTCCCCCTCATGGTCCCCCCCTCAAGGTTTCCTAATCTCTCCCTTTTCGCTCTCTCTCTCTTCTCTCTCTCTCTCTCTCTCTCTCTCTCTCTCTCTCTCTCTCTCTCTCTCTCTCTCTCTCTCTCTCTCTCTCTCTCTCTCTTCTCCCTCTACTCTCTCCCTTCCTCTCTCTCTCTTTCCCTTCTCTCCTTTCTCTCCCCTAAAAAAAAAAATGGTAGGACTCGAAGGACCCAGGGAACAGAGGAGAATGGTTCTGGTAAGGAAGAATGGATGGAAGAGCAGTGCAAAAGGATGGAACAAGAGTAAAAGAGGTTGGAGGAGGAGAAGAAGACTTGGGAGTCACAAGTCGAAGATGCAGTAGCCAGGATAAGGACCCTAGAATACAAGGAAAACAGGCTGAAGCGGGTTACAGGGGTATTGACCAGAGAACACACAGCATCTGAAGCTGGTACACCCCTACTGAACGAGGCACCCAACGGGAAGGAAGGAGATATAACTTACACAAAGGCCCTATCAGCCTACCAAGGGTGCAGGTGGAGAGGGGGATTGGTCAAATGCAGAGGCGCGACCATGCCACCAAGAGCTACAGGAAATAAAAAGGGAGAAAATGGTCATGTACAGACAGGAACCAGAGTCACAGAGAAAAAGGCAATGGGAGGAGGAGAGGGCAAAGTCAGTGTTTATTCATGGGTTCCAGGAGAGTGAGGGAAGGGCAAACACTGAAAGACGTTAGGCAGAAAGAAAGGAGATTGAGAAGATCATCACAGAAATATGTGAAGAGGATATGTCCGAGATTGTAAATTTTCAAAAGCGAAAGAAGCTAGGAGGAGAGACAATGACAAAATCAGCAGAGGACAACCAGATCAGGGCAAAGCAACAAGAGCAAGCACACACAGAACCATCCCCAGAACCCCACAACCACTCATGCTCTCCAAACACAAACCACAAACCCCCACCCAACACCCTGCTATAGAATCCTGCAGTATACTGCCTGATCCCCCACCCCCTCAGACCCCTCAAAACACAGTGTTGGAGAGGAAACTGAAGGTATGGTATACTAATGCTGATGGAATAACAAATAAGTGGGAGGAGTGGCACGAAAGAGTCAAAGAGGCATCACCAGACATAATAGCTCTCACAGAAACCAAGCTGACAGGTATGATAACAGATGCCATCTTCCAAACGGGATATCTGATCCTGAGGAAAGACAAAGGGAACAGAGGGGGTGGAGGAGTGGTACTGCTGACCGAAAACTGGTGGGATTTTGATGAGCAGGAGATAGGAGACAGATGAGAAGCAAGAGATTACATAGTAGGGACACTTCAGTCTGGATGTCGCAAGATGTATTGCAGTGATGCATAACCCACCACAGAACAACAGGAGGCCAAGGCAAGAAGAGTATGATGAGAATAATAGAGCGATGGTTGACACACTGACTGAAGTGGCCAGAAGAGCTCATGCGAGCAGGGCAAAGCTACTGATCATGGGTGACTTCAACCACAAGGAAATCGATTGGGAGAACTTGGAGCCATATAGGGGCCAAAAAACGTGGAGGGGTAAAATGAGGTAGTACTGGAAAACTTTATGTACCAACTTGTAAGGCACACTACCAGAGAGAGGAGAGGATGAACCAGCGAGACTGGACCTAATATTCACCTTGAGTAGTGCAGATATTCAGGATATCACATATGAAGGACCCCTTGGGGCCAGTGATCATGTGGTTTTAAGCTTCAAATACACAGTAGAGTTACAAGTGGAGGGGGAAGCAGGAAGGGCTGGACGAATGAAGCCAAACTACAAGAAAGGGGACTACTTGGGAATGAAGAACTTCCTGAATGGGGTTCAGTCGGACAGAGAACTGGCAGGGAAGTCAGTAAACGAGAGGTTTGTACCCAAGGGTTACAGGAATAATGAAAAAGCCAGGATGAGCCCGTGGTTCACCAAAAGTGTGCAAGGGAATGGAAGAAGTATAGAAGGCAAAGGACCCAGGAGAATAAAGAGAGCAGTCATAGAGCCAGAAATGAATATGCACAGGTAAGAAGGGAGGCCCAGCGACAATATAAAAATGACATAGCAGTGAAAGGCAAATCTAAACTAAAGCTGTTGTACAACCACATCAGGAGGAAAACAACATTCAAGGACCAGGTGATCAGGCTAAGGAAGGAAGGAGGAGAGATCACAACACACGACCGCAAAGTATCTGAGGAACTCAACATGAGATTCAAAGAAGTGTTCACAGAGGAAACAGAAGGGTCTCCAGAAAGACGGAGAGGTGGGGTACACCACCAAGTGCTGCACACAATACATGCAACTGAGGAAAAAGTGAAGAGGCTGCTGAGTGAGCTAGATACCTCAAAGGCGATGGGGCCAGACAACATCTCTCCATTGGTCCTGAGAGAGGGAGTAGATTCACTATGTGTACCCCTAACAACAATATTCAACACATCTATCGAAACAGAGACTACCTGAGGTTTGGAAAACAGCAAATTTAGTCCCAAATTTTAATAAAGGAGACAGACATGAAGCACTAAACTACAGACCAGTGTCACTGACTTGTATAGTATGCAAAGTCATGGAGAAGATTATCAGGAGAAGAGTGGTGGAACACAAAAAAAAGGAATGAGTTTATCAACGACGGCCAACACGGTTTCAGGGACGGGAAATCCTGTGTCACAAATCTACTGGAGTTCTATAACAGGGTGACAGCAGTAAGACAAGAGAGGGGTGGGTAGATTGCATTTTCTTGGACTGTAAGAAGGCGTTTGACACAGTTCCACACAAGAGATAGTGCAAAAGCTGGAGGACCAGGCAGGGATAACAGGGAAGGCATTCCAATAGATCAGGGAATACCTGTCAGGAATACAGCAGCGAGTCATGGTACATGGTGAGGTGTCAGAGTGGGCGCCGGTGACGAGTGGGGTTCCACAAGGGTCAGTCCTAGGATGGGTGCTATTTCTGGTATTTGTGAACGACATGACGGAAGGAATAAACTCCGAAGTGTCCATGTTGAGGAGAATTCAATCTGGTCCAGCAATTGGCTCCTGGAGTTAAACCTCACCAAGTGCAAAGTCATGAAGATTGGGGAAGGGCAAAGAAGACCGCAGATGGAATTCAGTCTAGGGGGCCAGAGACTACAAACCTCACTCAAGTAAAAAGATCTGGGTGTGAGTATAACACCAGGCACATCTCCTGAGGCGCACATCAACCAAATAACTGCTGCAGCATACGGGCACCTAGCAAACCTTCAAACAGCATTCCGACATCTTAACAAGGAATCGTTAAAGACCCTGTACACTTTGTACGTTAGGCCCATATTGGAGTATGCAGCATCAGTTTGGAACCCACACCTAGCCAAGCACGTAAAGAAACTAGAGAAAGTGCAAAGGTTTGCAACAAGACTAGTCCCGGAACTAAGGGGTATGTCCTATGAGGAGAGGTTAATGGAAATTGACCTGATGACACTGGAGGACAGGAGAGATATGGGGGAGGGGGGGCAAGATAACGGCATATAAAATACTGAGAGGAATTGACAAGGTGGACAGAGACAGACTTTTCCAGAGATGGGACGCAGCAACAAGGGGACACAGTTGGAAGTTGAAGACTCAGATGTATCACAGGGATGTTAGGAAGTATTTCTTCAGTCACAGAGTGGTCAGGAAGTGGAATAGCTTGGGAAGTGATGTATTGGAGGCAGGATCCATTCATAGCTCATGGCGCAGGGAGAGTGACCCAGTAGCGACGATTGAAAAGCCAGGGCCAGGCGCTATGACTCGATCCCTGCAACCACAACTAGGTGAGTACTACTAAGTGAGTACACACACACACACACACACACACACACACAAACAGCACATCCAAACACTGTAAAACCTAACCCATTAAAACAAATAATGGGGGCTTGGAGGGAAAGTCGAAGGCTGAGGGAAGATGGTCCTGGTCTGGAAGAATGGATGGAAGAGCAATGTAAAAGAATAGAAAACGAGTGGGAGAGCAAACTAGGTGAGCTTTCTGTGAAAATGGAGATGAGGATGGAGGCAGAGAAGAAGAAATGGGAGTCACAAGAAGAAGCCACAGAAGCCAGGATACGGGCCCTAGAATATGAGTAAATCTGCTGAAGCAAGTTACAAGGCTATTGTTCAGAAGAGACATGGTATCTAAAGTAGGTACTCACATTTTAAACGAGGAACTCAATGGAAAGGAAGGACACAAGACTTATGCTAAGGCCCTTTCAGTGCCCCAAGCAAGGCCGAGGAACGAAGGGAGAGAGCTGTTAGGAGCAGGGATAGCCATAATTGAGGGGGAGAAGTAGAGAAGGTAATAGGTCTCATGCAGAGGGCCGACCATGCCACTAAGAGTTACAGGAAAAAAATAAGAGAGACATAGGCTATGTACAAATGGGTCCCAGAGGCACAGAGGAAAAGGCAGTTGGAGGAGGAGGAGGAGAGGGAGAAGCCAGTGTTTGTTCATAGGATTCAGGATAGCAGAGGGAGAACACGCAATGAAAGATGACAGAAAGACAAAAAACAACCAGGAGATTGAAAACATCAAAGAAATAGGCGAGAAAAGCGGGGTTCTTGAGGGGGAGAAATCAACCAGTCAAACTGATTTTTAAAACAGATATGGTGCAGAACAGGATCCTGCAAGAGAAATAATAGCTGAAGGAATCATAAATATATAAGAGGGTGTTCCTAGACAGTGACAGAACAATAACAGAACGACAGAAGCTGAGGGAGAGGACGCAGGCTAGGAAGATAGGCAAGGACAGATTCAACCAGAGCCTGGCAGAGCAATAAGCACAAGCATATACTGAACCACCCTCAGAAACCCACAGCTATCCCAACGCAAACCACAATCCACACTTACAGCCCCCACCCCACGCTACGCTGTAGAAACCCACAGCACACTTTCAGGTCCCCCACCCCAACAGACATCCCAGAACACAGTGTTGGATAGGAAACTGAAGGAATAACGAATAAGTGGGAGGAGTTGTACGAAAGAATCAAAGAGGCATCACTGGACATCATAGCTCTCAAAGAAACCACGCTCACAGGAATGATAACAGATGCCATCTTTCCAATGGAATATCAGATCCTGAGGAAAGACAAACGGAACAAAGGGGATGGAGGAGTGGCACTGCTCATCAAAAAACGATGTGATTGGTTTTTGATGAGACAGAAGAGAAGCAAGAGACTACATAATATGAACACTTCTGTCTGGAGGTCCAAAGGTGGTAATTGCAGTGATGCATAACCCACCACAGAACAACGGGAGGCCAAGGCAAGAGAGTAACAGAGCGATGGTTGACACACTGGATGAAATGGCCAGAATGGCGAGCAGGGCAAAATTACTGATTGTGGGTGAATTCAATCACAAGGAAATTGACTGGGAGAACCTGGAACCACATTGGGGCTCAGAAACGATTGATGGCTAAGATGATGGAGGTGGTACTGGAAAACCTCATGTATCAACACGTAGGAGTTAGCTATGAATTTCCTGCCACAGAAGTCTTCCTTGGTCCCTATCCAAGTTTAGTGGATGGTATATCACGTCTAAAATAAATTTTCCGTGTCCCTCTGAAAATTCTGCCCAGCCAGACTCACTATGTGTTATTTTAGACTTTAAATACGTTTTTATGAAATAATTCAAGCGACCCTGAACATACAGTGCCACCCCATCCCTCTTTCCGATACTTCTGTCTACTTGGAACAATTTAAAACCCTGAATGTGACATTCAGCAGGTATGTCCCGATATTTCATATTAAACCATTTTTCAGTTGTGGCAAATACATCCATGTTTATATTACACTTGCAACGAATCTTTATTCGTCCATCTTATTCCTAGCATTACGACTAGCAGTGTAATATAAATTTAGAAACCCTCCCTTCGCTTTAATCTTTCTGCTCATTTCTGTTCCTACACTTTCCCTGTTACTGTCTTTATCACCTAGTGCCACTGGCTTTCCAATATTCACCAATAACTCTACCTCATTCTGCCTATAACTTGTTTCCCTAAATAATGAAGAACTTTGCCGTATAGAATGCGAAAAGGATTTGGGGGTTATAGTAAGCAGCAACCTTAAACCAAGACAGCAAGGCCTAAGTGCACGTAATAAGGCAAATATATTACTGACATTTATATCAAGAAGTGTAAGCAACAGATGTCAAGCGGGTATATTACAGCTTTATGCATCAATAGTAATGATATTAATTCGTTAGAAAATATTCATAAAATGCAACCTCTCTTACTCATGTATTTATCCAACCTAAATTTGAAACTACCTAAGGTTTTAGCCTTAATTAATAGCCGTACTAGGCAGACTGTTCCACTCATCAACTACCCAATTTCCAAACTAATACTTTCCTATATCCTTTCTAAATCTAAACTGATCTAATTTGAATCCATTATTGCGGGTTCTCTCTTGGAGAGATATTTCCAATACCTTATTGATAGCCATTTCATAATACGCATCTTCCACTTATAGACTTCGTGCATGTCTTCCCTCATGGTGGTGCTACGCTACGTCAACATTACTGAGGCATCATGGTGGTGCTACGCTACGTCAACATTGCTGAGGCATCATGGTGGTGCTACGCTACGTCAACATTACTGAGGCATCATGGTGGTGCTACGCTACGTCAACATTACTGAGGCATCATGGTGGTGCTACGCTACGTCAACATTACTGAGGCATCATGGTGGTGCTACGCTACGTCAACATTACTGAGGCATCATGGTGGTGCTACGCTACGTCAACATTACTGAGGCATCATGGTGGTGCTACGCTACGTCAACATTACTGAGGCCTCATGGTGGTGCTACGCTACGTCAACATTACTGAGGCATCATGGTGGTGCTACGCTACGTCAACATTACTGAGGCATCATGGTGGTGCTACGCTACGTCAACATTACTGAGGCATCATGGTGGTGCTACGCTACGTCAACATTACTGAGGCATCATGGTGGTGCTACGCTACGTCAACATTACTGAGGCATCATGGTGGTGCTACGCTACGTCAACATTACTGAGGCATCATGGTGGTGCTACGCTACGTCAACATTACTGAGGCATCATGGTGGTGCTACGCTACGTCAACATTACTGAGGCATCTTGGGAGCTCACAAGATGGGAGATCCAAGAACCTGAATTTTCAAGACAAAGATGACGTAGTTGCTTCAATATTTACTAAATATAGATGGATGAGAATGCATGCATTTATGACACTTTTATTGAAGACGTTTCAGTCCTGGGACCGAAATGTTGCTTTAGGCTCATTAATGCCACTGACCGGTGTTCTTGACACTTGTATTTGTAAATATTTAGTGTAAAATATTACTTTAATAAACATCGTAACTCTTTATTGGGTTTGCTTAACCGTAGTGTTCCTCCTTCCTTATGTTCTTATATCATTATCGTTTAATTATAACATATCTTTAAAATTGCATTTTTACCAATCTTAGTGGTTGCATTGTTGTCTAAATAAAAAATATTTTGAGCAATTATTTCCTGTTTTTTTTATAATTGGCATCAAATCTTCTTTTATTACAACTCTCTCTCTCTCTCTCTCTCTCTCTCTCTCTCTCTCTCTCTCTCTCTCTCTCTCTCTCTCTCTCTCTCTCTCTCTCTCTCTCTCTCTCTCTCTCTCTCTCTCTCTCTCTCTCTCTCTCTCTCTCTCTCTCTCTCTCTCTCTCTCTCTCTCAAAACTTTACCAACATAATTCATATAGGTTTCACAAATTCTCGTCTTATTCACCTTGCTCAAAGCAGAAACAGTAATGACTTTAGCCCTCCCCAGCCCCCTCCCCCTCTCATACAAATTGAAGATTGAGACATTATGGGAATTTTTATTTGTATTTATCAATACAAAGCAGAAGGGTGTAAGGAGAGCTTCCTCAGTACCCTGGTGATGGACCAGCTGCTTCGGCTCCCTCAGTACCCTGGTGATGGACCAGCTGCTTCGGCTCCCTCAGTACCCTGGTGATGGACCAGGTGCTTCGGCTCCCTCAGTACCCTGGTGATGGACCAGGTGCTTCGGCTCCCTCAGTACCCTGGTGATGGATCATTTGCTTCGGCTTATTCAGTGCCCTGGTGATGGACCAGGTGCTTCAGCTCCTTGGGTGCTCTTGTGATAGACCAGGTGCCTCAGCTCCTTCAGTACCCTATTTTATAGTGCCCTATTTATCAAAGCATATTCCATGGATGGAGTGGGTGGGTTGGGTAGGAGTTTTTGTTTGTGGGATTGGTTTTGGGTTTTGCCTAGTGTGGATCAGTTGGCTTGATGCAGTGTTCCTTATTTCTGTGTTCTTGTGAGTGAGAGGGGGTGGATTTGAACGGGACTTGCACAGTTGTTGGGGGAAAGGGGTGTTGTCGGGGCTTCTTGCTTGGATGGCGATGGGTATGGGTTGGACAAATCTATTTGTTGGTGGGTTGGTTTTGACATGGACCTGCCAAGTATGGGCCAGTAGGCCTGTTGCAGTGTTCCTCCTTTCTTATGTTCTTATGTATATCCTACCTATCTTCGTGTCATCAGCAAATTTCTCATATCAATAGAAATTCCCTCGTTAAGTTAATTGATATATATTATAAACAACACTGGGCCTAAAACTTATCCCTGTGGAACGCCACCTGTTGCAGATCCCAACTCAGATTTTACTCTCTGCTTCCTGTTGGTGAGCCATGACAGCACTTTTCCCCAATTGTCATGGGCTGACACTTGCTTTAACAGTCTCTGCTGCGGTACTAAAATCAAAATAAACAATTTCGAATTCCTTATCGTGATCAACAGCCTTAAAAGCTTTACTGAATCAAGTTAGTAAATTAGTTAGGCAGGACCCGCCTCTCGTGAATCCAAGCTGAGTATCATTTATCAAATTATGCTTATCTAGATGACTTCTTATAATATCAGCAATAATTGAATCTAGTAATTTGCCTACAATTGATGTCAGGCTTATTGGCCGGTAATTTGACGGTAATGCCTTGTTCCCTGCTTTAAAAATAGGAATTACATTGGCCATCTTCCACATATCGGACACTACACCTGTTTGAAGAGATATATTAAAAATGTTAGTTAATGGTTCACAAAGTTACTTACATTTCTTGATATAAATGCCAGTAATCTGTTTTCGTTATTACGTATGCTTAGGCATTGCTGTCTTGGTTTAATGTTCTTGCTTACCTTATCTCTTAAGTCGTTCTCGAAATCGGTATGGATAAGTTCTACATTACTTAGCTTATAAGTGTTAGGGTTATGGACATCAACAAAGCTTCAGAACTTTGCATTTATCTACATTGAACTGCATCTGCCACTTTTCTAACCAAAAATTGAGTTTGTCAAAATCCTCCTGAAGTTCGGTGACATCTACATTTGAATCAATTACATTGACCTGCATTTGGTATGTTTTTAATTTTTATTTTTATTCATGACTGCGATCTTACATATTCTTGGGCTGCTGATTGTAAATAGCTAAATCATTTTGCTCTATCACGTAAGAATTTTGAATAAAATACAAATTAATGATAATAAAAAATGTGAAATTTTAATAAAATGTTACTTTATTTAAACTAGGCAAGTAATCATGGAAAAGCACATTCTGTTAGTTTTAAGAACATATGAATTCCAAATCAACATGAATCAAATCAAATTATTTTAATAAAAAAATATGCTCCTAATGGTTAGCCTACATACTGAATCAAAGGAACGAGGACCACTTTGATTTTCGCTTGTGCTGTGCATCGAGACCATTATGTTTCAATGACCAGCAGTAATCTGCCATCATGCTGACACTTCATTTGCCCTGGTATCAAGTTTTCATGGTGCAAATATCCTGATGGAACTGCTCTCCTTGTTCCTCACTGTAGTCCCCACAATTGTTGGGAAAATAGTCAGGATGCGAGTGTAAATAGTGCATCTTCAAACTCATTCTAGACCCAAGTTGTTGGAAACTTGAAATCAGGTCTTGGATCATTTTTTTCATATTCGGGGAAGCTCCTGTTTCCCAGGAAGTTGTGGAGAATCTGCTTGAATGAAAACCAGGCATTCACCTCAACACCTGTTAATGATTCATCAAAATGCTTCTCCTTCAGTAATTCCCGAATCAGAGGGCCAACAAAGATTAATGCCTTTAGCTTGCCTTCACTTATACGAAGAAACTTTGATTCCAGGTACTCTAAAGCAGTTCCATTCTTGTTCAAGGCCTTCACAAAATTGTATGTAAGCCCTAATTTGATGTGGAGAGGTGGCAGCAGAATTTTCTTGGGGTTAACTAGTGGCACGGCTTTCACGTTGTGATTTCCGGACAAGAAGCTGGTTCTTGGTGGCCAGTCTTTTTGTTCATAGTGCTGGCTGTCTGCTCTACTATCCCAAAGACACAGAAAACAGGGATACTTGGTGTATCCGCCTTGAAGACCTAGTAGGAGAGCAATAAATTTTAAATCACCACAAATGAGAAATTGTGATTCTGGTACTTGATTGCAGATATTAGTATGTTCATATTTGCGTACGTTTCTGACATTTGGACACTATGGCCAATTGGCACGTATGTAGCTGTGTTGACATTGAAGAGATGTACAGCCTTTAAACTTCTTTTAGAAGAATCAATGAAGACTATCCATTCATCTGCTTTGTATGACATCCCCATGAGTTCAATAAGGTCAGAAATATTTGAACAGAAAACTAAAGATTCCTCTTTCTCAAAGAACTGAGTGAATTCCGCTTCACGATGACGGTACCAAGGGAATGTTGTTCCAGGAGCTAGAAGTCTGTGTTCCTTCAGTCTAGAGCGAAGTAACTGTGTACTTTCTTTTGGAAGGTTAATTAAGGTCTCTCTCCAAGTCATTGAGGTCAACTTGGTTGAAGGGTTTGTGATCGTCATTTGTTGGTGGTTCATAGTCTACTTCCATCTCCTTAGAATCACTGGTATCAGACTCTGATGAAATTTGCCATGTCTCAGGTGGCACAGGTACAGGAATATCTTCAGAGTGTGGAACAGCCTTATTGCTGAAGGAATATTTGGGTATATTATGCGGTCTTTAGTCTTCTTATTGAATCCAACTACTTTAGTCAAATAAAAGTAGCAGTCATCATGGTGCTTCATCTGCTCCCGCCATAACATTGGTACTCCAAAGGTCATACATTTAAGATTTCCAACTGACCACATTTGGATCTTACTGATGCAACTCTTGCAAGCTTTGTGTGGTGCAAATGGTTTGTCTTGGTCTCCAAGTTTGCAGCCAAAATAAGCAAAGTAGCAGCGCTTCAATAAAGGTGTAATGTTGCTCCGGGAATCTGAAGGGTGAATTGCCGCAGACATAGCAAAATATGTCTGGCGAATTTATGCAGCCTCTAGACATATTAATAATCTGAAAATAAAGAAAATGTATTGGATTTAACATTTAATTCAATATAAGGTAAGCATTTTAATTGGTAATATTCCACTTTCTCATTTACTTATGTTATACGAAAAGAGAAAATTAACGTTTCCGTATAACTTGACAACCTGATGTGATAGAGATGAATGAAAAATACAATGAATCACTATTGTCCATATATATACCGAAAAAGATACCAAAGAATCCATAAAAAAAGAACATGCAGACCAGTGTTACCCTACCTATCTTCGTGTCATCAGCGAATTTGATCATATCACTAGTAATTCCCTCGTCAGTACCTGGAGAAGGTTTCGGGGGTCAACGCTTCTGCGTCACGGTCTGTGACCAGGCCTCATTGTAGATAAGGGCATGATCAACCAGAATATTACTGTTGGCTGCACATAAACCAACGTACGAACCACAGCGCGGCTGATCAGGTACTGACTTTAGATGCCTATGCAAAGCCTTCTTGAAGACAGCCAGAGGTCTTTTGGTAATACCCCTTTTGTATGCTGGGAGGCAGTTGAACAGTCTTGGGCCCCTGACACTTATTGTGTTCTCTCTTATCTTATTGTGTTGTCTCTTATCTTATTGTGTTGTCTCTTATCTTATTGTGTTGTCTCTTATCTTATTGTGTTGTCTCTTCATTGGGGGATGTTGCATCGTCTAACGAGTCTTTTGCTTTGATAGGGAGTGATTTTCGTGTGAAAATTTAGTACTAATCCCTCTAGGATTTCCTAAGTGTACATAATCATGTATCTCTCCCGCCTGCGTTCCAGGGAGTACAAGTCGAGGAACTTCAAACGTTCCCAGTAATTTAGGTGTTTTATCGCACTTATGTGTACCGTGAAGGTTCTCTGTACATGTTCTAGGTCAGCACTTTCACCTGCCTTGAAATATGCTGTTAGTGTGCAGCAATATTCCAGTCTAGATAAAACAAGTGACCTGAAGAGTGACATCATGGGCTTGGCATCCCCAGTTTTGAAGGTTCTCATTATTCATCCTGTCATTTTTCTAGCAGATGCGATTGATACAATGTTATGGTCTTTGAAAGTGAGATCCTCTGACATTATCACTCCCAGGTCTTTTATATTAGTTTTACATTAGTTTGCAATTTGTTTTATACTCCGATATAATTTCAATTTCCTCACGTTTTGCTTATCAGAGAAAGTGAAATTTCTTATCATTGAATTTCATATTGTTTTCTACGGCCCATTTAATGATTTGGTTGATGTCCGCCTGGAGTCTTCCAGTGTCTTCAGTGTAGGACACGGTGCTGTGGCTTACATCCCTGTCTATGTCAGATATGAGGATGTTAAACAGGATGGGGGAGTACTGTGCCTTGTGGAACAGAGCATTTCACAGTAGCCGCCTCAGACTTTACTCTGTTTACTACTACTCTTTGTGTTCTAATGTTAGGAAATTTTGTGCGCTATTACATCATGGTCACACATGTCAAAGGCTTTTGCAAAGTCTGTGTAAACTACATATGCACTTTGTATGTCTTCTAGAGCATCCAGGACCTTGTCATAGTGGTCCAGTAGTTGGGACAAGCAGGAGAGACCAGCTCTAAACCCATGTTTCCCTGGGGCATCTTGCTTCTTAGAACACTTTCGAAGATTTGTTATGATATGGGATGTTAGCACTATCAGTGTGTAGTTCTTTGATATTGTTTTACTGCCCCCTTTGTGGAGTGGGGCTATGTCTATTGTTTTTAATAGCTTTAGGATGACCCCTGTGTCCATGCTCCCTCCATGATAGGGGCTTCTTACAGTTCTTGATGAACACAGAGTTCCACAAATTTGGGTCTGGGGCAGAGTGCATGGCCATGACATTTATCGCCTTTTCGAAGTCATTTGGTGTTAGGATAGTATTAGATACGTTTGAATCTATCAAATTCTGAGTCTCGCTCATAAAAAACTTCATTTAGATGTTTAACTCTTAGCCTGGTTAGCGGCTCACAATAAACTGAGTCATACTGGGACCTGAGTAGCTCACATCTAGCTGTAATCTGTGTAGGACCCAATACTGGATGTTGTTCTCGACTTAGATTTGGTTTCTTTCAAATTCCTTTTTGGCTTTTTCGTAATTCCCACATTTCTTGTCTCCTGTAAGATTCCTATGGTTTAAGTTCAATGTTTGCTATTTCTCTAACCAGTGCCTCCCATTGGGATATTATTAGTGTCTTCCGTGAAAACGGAGAGAAAATAATTATTA
Source organism: Cherax destructor (assembly GCA_009830355.1). Lineage (NCBI taxonomy): Eukaryota > Metazoa > Arthropoda > Malacostraca > Decapoda > Parastacidae > Cherax > Cherax destructor. Next base: position 39,338 of record WNWK01011592.1, read on the forward strand.
AAAATCGAGCACATTTCATTCTCCTTGTCAGTAACATGCTCAGAGTTATTTTTATGGGGATCTATCTTTTCTCTAACTTTTGTTGTATAAATTTGGAAAAAACCTTTCCGGATAGTTTTCGAATCCCTAGCAACTTTAATTCCATAGTCCCATTTTGCTTTTCTTATCCCCATTCTAACCTCCCTCTTAATGTGAATATATTGATTTATAAGATGACCCCTCACCTCTTTTGATGCGTCTGTATAGTGTTTAGAAAGCTGTCATATTCATAGCTCTCTTCCTTACCTCAGTCCACAGATGATAGGTGTTCTCTAAGGCCAATGTAATCTGCTAAGCGAAAATCTGGGACCGTTACTGAGTTACCCCAACTATCATACTTCCATTCAATGTTAAAGGTAATTGATTTGTGGTCACTTGCGCCAAGTTCCTCTGTAATTTCTAAATAATTAACAAGGGTTTCTTTGTTTGCCAGAACCAAGTGAAGCAGGTCATTTCTCCTTGTTGGTTCTATAACAAACTTATTTAAAAACAATCCTGAACTACCTCAAAGAACTCGTTAGACTCTAAATTCTCAGTCAAGGAATTCCACTCAACCTGACTAAAGTTAAGTCCCCTAGAATCACTACGTTATCGTGCCTTGTGGCTTAACCAATTTCCTCCCAAAGTAGTCTTCCTTGGTCCCTATCCAAGTTTCGGGGACGGTATATCATGCCTAAAATAAATTTTTCATGCACCTGTGAAAATTCTGTCCAGAATCTGTATGTTATTTCTGACTTTATACCCGTTTTTATGCAACAGTTCAAGCGATCTCGGACATACAGTGCCACTACACCACTCTTCCCAATACGTCTGTCTACGTGGAACAATTTAAAATACTGAATGTGATATTCAGCAGGCATGTCCCAAATTTTCGTATTAAACCACGTCTCAGTTATGGCAAATACATCAATGTTACCCGCACTTGCAACTAATCTCAACTCGTCCATCTTATTCCTAGCACTACGACTATTAGTATAATATACATTAAGAGTCCCTCCTGTTTCTTTTTCCTTCCTGCTCATTTCTGGTTTTCCACTATACCTATTACTGCCCTTGTAATCAAGTGCCACTGGTTTTCCAATATCCACCTCATTTTGCCTATAAATGGTTCCCCTTTCTTATCAAGGAAGATTTCTTATGTAATTGATTAATTTTGTTATTCTTCCTTGAATGTTCTCTAACGAATTTATATATATTTAGTAGTATGGAGACCAGAACTTAGCTGCATAATCTAAGTGAGGCCTTACTAATGATGAGTAAGAACATAAGACAGAAGGAACACTGCAGCAGGCCTACTGGCCCAAGCAAGGCAGGTCAAACTCACACCCACCCACACCCACTCATGTATTTATCTAACCTATTTTTAAAACTACACAACGTGTTAGCTTCTACGACGGTACTCGGGAGTTTGTTCCACTCATCCACAACTCTATTATCAAACCAGTGCTTTCCTATATCCTTCCTGAATATGAATTTTTTAAAACTTAAATCTATTGCTGCGAGTCCTGTCTAGGCTATTTATTTTTAGCACGCTATTTACATCCCCTTTATTTATTCTGTTTTTCATTTATACACCTTTCTAGAGAGTGCAGATTCAGGGTCCTCAGTCTATCCTCATAGGGAAGATTTCTGATACATGGGATCAACTTTGTCATCCTCCTTTGTACGTTTTCCAGTTCATGTATATCCATTCTGTAATACGGTGACCAGAACTGTGCAGCATAATCTAACTGAGGCCTAACCAAAGATATATAGAGTTGAAGAACAACCTGAGGACTTCTATTATTTATACTTCTTGATATGAAACCAAGGATTCTGTTAGCTCTATTGCGATGCACTGTTGTCTTGGTTTCAGATTACTACTAACCAGAACTCCTAAATCCTTTTCTCAATCAGCTCCGGCCACGAGATTCTGGCAGAGCTGCTGCCTGTGTGCAGAGCTTTGGGAGAGGGCTGCTGGAGAGTCTCTGGGAAAGACTGCTGGAGAGTCTCTGGTGGAGACTGCTGGAGACACTGGGCAGAGTACTGGCTTGGAGCCGTGCTCGTGCTGTGTAGGTCTTGTTACCTGTGACTGAGTTCCTGTGGTGAACTGTCCTCTGATCTATATTGTAAGTTAAATTCTGTTTTGTCAGTTTAACTGTAACCCTTGTCTCATTGTTCATGTGCAATCCCCATTTATCTAAACCCAATAGTGTTCTACTTTTCCCAAATATATTATTTAGTTTATATGTGGCATGGTTTTTGTTCTGTCCAACATTTAGAACTTTGCAATTGTCTATATTAAACTGCATCTGCCACTTCTCCGACCACTGCATCAGTCTATTAAAATAATCGTGCAGTGCTCTAATGTCCTCATTAGAATGAATTGGACAACTTATTTTGGTGTCATCGGCAAATTTGCTTATGTCGTTATTTATTCCCTCATCTATGTCGTTTATGTAAATTGTGAACAACAAGTGGTCCAACATTGACCTCTGTGGAACACAGCTTGTGACGTGCCCCCATTCTGATTTCTCCCCATTTATGAAAACTCTCTGTTGCCTATACCAAGGACAAAAAATTTCCTCCTATTATGTGTGCCTTAAGTTTCCTCAGTAGCCTCTGAGGATTTGTTAGGTTTTAATTTCTCTATTTGTCTGAGGACCATGTCACTAGTTACCGCAATCGTGCATAGTTTATTATCGTTATGTTCTACATAATTTATTATTTCTGAAATTTCGCTAGTATCCTCCTGAGTAAAAACTGAGAGGAAGTAGGTATTGAAAAGTTCACACATATCCTTATTCCTGACAGTGATCTGACCTGAGTTACTTTTAAGTTTGCCTATCTTGTCCCTAATCTTACTTCTGTATACTTGAAAGAACCCTTTTGGGTTAGTCTTCGAATCCCTTGCGACTTTAGCCTCATAGTCCCTTTTTGCTTTTCTTATTCCTTTTTTTATTTCTCTCTTTAATTGAATATATTGATTTCTTAACTGCTCTTCCCCTCTTTTGATACGCTTATATATGCCTCTCTTTTGACCAATGAGATGTTTTAATCTATTGTTTATCCATTTCGGATAATTTTTGATGGATTAAATTGCCCTACTCGGAACAAAAATTGTCTAGGCAGCTAGTAATATGCTCTGAAACACGTCATATTGGCAACCAACATCACCTACCTGACCCATAGTCAGGTCATCCCAATTTAGCCCACCCAGGTAATTTCTCAGTCCCATGAAGTCAGCCAAGCGGAAATCTGGGACAAAGACTTGATTGCAGTTATCTAGGTAATTCCATGATATATTGAAACTAAGTGATTTGTGATTGCTTTTCCAAAGCTCATCATTAACCTCAAGATTATTAACTAGTGATTCCTTTTTGGCAAGAACCAAGTCGAGCAGGTTGTTTTAAAAAGCAATCCTGAGCAGTATCAATAAAGTCATTAGACTCAAGATTACCTGTCACATTGTTCCAATCAATTTGTCTAAAGCTAAAATCGCCCATTACAACATTCTCATATCTAGACGCCTTATGAATTTTGTCCCATAGCAGCCTACCGCACTCCCTATCAAGATTTGAGGCTTATAAATCACACCCAAAATTATTTTTTCACGACCTTCGAGAAACTGTAGCCAAACAGATTCTGTTTCCGATGTTTCTAATCTTATATCTTGTCTAACACAACAATTTAAATAATCACTGACATACACCACCCTTCCTGTTGACCATATCAGTGTGGAAGTTTATAACCCTGTATGTTGCATTCAGAAGGCATTTCCCTATGTTTCAAGTTGAACCAGGTCTCCGTTATAGCAATAATATCTATATTACCTGCACTTGCAAGTAATATTAGCTGATCCATTTTATTTCTTAGACTCATATTATTTGTATAGTAAACCTTAAGGGAGCTAGTCACTCGTTGCCCTCTACTATCTCTCTTTGTTTGTTGATCAATTGCTTTGCCTTTTATAGCAACTCTATTTTGAATATTGCCTTTTAAACATATCCTAGGGAAGTCAAGCCCTCGCACAAAACCTCCTTACCCTCCTCCAACCTTTCCTAGGCCGACCCCTACCCGCCTTCCTCCACTACAGATTTATACACTCTCAAGTAATTCTCTCGTTCCATTCTCTACATGTCGAACCACCTCAACAACCCTCCTCAGCCTCTGATAATAGTTTTGGGAATCCTACCTCCTCCTAATTTCAAACTCGAATTCTCTGCATTATATTCACACCACACATTGACCTCAGATATGACATCTCCATGCCTCCAGCCTTCTCCTCGTTGCAACATTCATCACCCATGCTTCACCCCATATAAAAGTGTTGGTATAACTATGCTCTCATACATTCTCTTTACTTCCATGGACAAGTTCTTTGTCTCCACAGACTCAAGTGCTCCACTCACCCTTTCCCCTCATCAATTCTATGATACACCTCATCCTTCTAGACCCATCTGTTGACATGTACACTCCCAAATATCTGAATACATTCACTTCCTCCATACTTTCTCCTCCAATCTGATATCCAATCTTTCGTCACCTAATATTTTTGTTATCCCATCACCTTACTCTTCCTATATTCACTTTCAATTTTCTTCTTTACATACCCTACCAAATTCATCCACAAACATCTGCAACTTTCTTCAAAATCTCCCAAAGCACAGTGTCATCAGCAAAAAGCAACTGTGACAACTCCCACTTTGTATTTGATTCTTTATCTTTCAACCCCACACCTCTTGCCAAGACCCTCGCATTCACTTCTTACAACCCCATCTATAAATATATTGAACAACCACGGTGACATCACATCCTTGTCTAAGGCCCCTTACTGGGAAATAGCCTCCTCCTACACACTCTAACCTGAACTCACTATCCTCATAAAAACTCTTCACTGCTTTCAATAACCTACCTCTATTCCATACACCTGCAACATCTGCCACATTGCCCCCTATCAACCTATCATACGACTTTTCCAAATCTATAAATGCACAAAACACTCTTACCTTATCCAAATACTGTTCACCTATATGTTTCACTGTAAACCTTGTCTACACACCTACCTTCCTAAAGCCCTTGTTCATCTGCTATCCTGCTCTCCGTCTTACTCTAATTTTCAATAATAACTCTACCATACTTTATCAGGTACACTCAACAGACTTATTCCCCTATAATTTTTGCACTCTCTTTTGTCCCCTTTGCCTATATTACTTAGCTTATATTACTTCTTATTCCCTCGTCAAGGTCATTAATGTATATTGTAAACAACAGTGGGCCCAAAACTGATCCTTGTCGAACGCCAGTTGTAACTGATCCCAACTCATATTTCATCCTATTTATGCAGACTCTCTGCTTCCTGTTGGTGAGCCATGCCTCGATCCATGACAGGATTCTTCACTCAGTACCATGTGCTGCCATTTTCCTTTAAAGTCTTTGGTGTGGTACTCTACAAAAACCTTTAATAAAATACATATAAATAGTATTATATTCTTTATCATGATCAACTGACTCAAAAGCTTTCCTGAACAAAGTCAACAAATTATTCAGGCAGGAATGGCCCCTTGTGAATCCATGTTGAGTATCATTAATCAAATTATGATTATCAAGATGGCTTCTTATAATATCGGCTATAATTGACTCCTGCCATTTGCCTGTAATTAAGATCAGACTTATTGGGAGGTAATTTTACAGTAATGATTTATTCCCTGTCTTAAAAATAGGAATTACATTAACCGTATTCCACATATCAGACACTACACCTGTTTGAAGAAATATATTAACAAGGTTAGGTAATGGTTCAAAAAGCTCCATTTTTCACTAAGAACCCTTGAAAAAGTTCATCAAGACCTGGGGATTTATTTTTGTATTAATCGGTCAATCTGTTTGATTACCATATCCCTAGCGACTGTGATGTTATATGATTTATTTTCTTCCGGCTCAATATAAAAATTAATTAATGGAATATCGTTAATATCTTCTTGAGTTTAGTAATATTTGATCTCACTCTCTTTCTTTATTTGTATATTTCTGTCTCTCTATCTCTGTCTCTGTCTTTCTGTCTGTCTTCTGTCTGTCTGTCTCTCTCTTTCTCTCTTTCTTATAGCTGGTTAAATGCTTGGTGATATTCTACATATTATACACCCCAGAACTTAAAAGCTAGTTGCTATTTTCCTTTTTTAACCCCGAGAATGCGACCCGTAACTGCCTGCTAACACCTGGGTGCCTATTCCCTGCTGCATGAAAAGGGAAAATAGTTCCAACGTAACATGGCAACGTCATCTACCACCCCAGGATCTAATCCAGTTACTCTGACTCATCCACTGATTATATGAAATGGAAATTTAATCCTTTATAACAGTTTTTGTTTTACTCTGACTGATGACATAATCACTGAAATAATTAGAAAAATGTGTGTGGAGTTACATATAATGTTTGAGAGCGATATTACAAAAAAAAAAAAAAGATTTTGTTCCTTATCAAACAGTTAAAATGGAGGATATTAAATAACTGAATATAAGAAAGTTTCTGTGGCTCGATGACAAGACAAGAAGGCAATGGGACCAGAGGAGACAGCACCTTCGCTTTTACAAGACTGTGCAAAAGAATTATAATTTGCAATTAGGAAAATTTTAAGGTTTCATTGCAATAAACTGAGAAATAAACTGTAGATGGCACACATTGTGTCAATATTTTAATGTGATGACTAAGAAGATCCTTTAAACTATATGCCCTATTTCTTTGACTAATAAAAATAATGGTAAACACCTTTAGAGAAAAAGTTGAATTAATAATTAGAGAGAAAAAAATACCGAGTGGTGGACAACTCGGATTTACATTTGTAAACCCCTGTATATATTCTGTTATGCATTTATGACAGAGTTAGATACATTGTTGACGAATGAAATGGATGGGCGGATTGTATCGATCTTAAAAATATTATTGATTGAGTTCCCATGGTAGACTATTTCTTGAATGAGAAATTTGGTAGGAATAAAAGGAAAATTATTTTTATGGACGAGAGACTTGTTTGAGATGAAAATACGAAAATTTATGAGAGGATAAATGTGTTCGTGGAGAAATATTTCAAGTACGGTGCCACAAAGATCCGCTATTGCCCCAATATTTTAAAAATATTTGAATGATTTACCGAAATGCATTTATCAATTTTTTATTAAAAAAAAGATAATCCTGAAATGATGTACAACAATTTTACAAGTACTGCTGCAGTATACATATAAAATATTGGAGTTTAACATATATAAACCTCGAATCACTTCCGGAGGTCACCGCCCCGACGACCTGGTCCCAAACCAGACCTCCTATAACTATGTATAATTTCGTACCACTGTCATCACCATTGGTTGTGGTATTGACAATGGGTTGTTTTTTTTAACTGCAGGAATGGTTGTTCGGCTGGTTGTATTAATTGGTGGCGTGACGTTAATCGTAGGTACTAACAAGGCAGCAGCACTTATGCCACTTTCTCAACTACACTCTTGAAACAATTAATGAGGACAATTCACTGGAATTTACCCATAATAAATATTTCTTGGGCTTTCCCACAACAGTGTAACAGTGATTAATAAACGTTTTCTTAAACTGATAAATAATAGATGGAGAAATAGAAAGATAGTGTTATAGATATATAAGATAGCCCGATAGATAGATATTAAATATAATTTAAGATGGGAGTTAATCAAACAATGAATTAAGGAGGGTTGGGGCATCTATGTAACATGAAAATTAGAATGAATTTTAAAGCGCCATGAATATCTGAAACCTTCCAGACGTGAATTTTAGATGGAAATATGCTGAACCTTTCCATGTATAATTTTCTTGCACACTGGCAGGAAATTTATGCTTCAAAAATTTTTACATGATGAAGGTAACTCCATCGTCTCTTACGCTCAGCAGAGTGAGAAAAAGTTCATTAAGAATTACCGCCCCATCTCTCCAAATCTTAAACACTCCGGTGTTTGTAGAGGAAAAAAATCTGATCCAATTTTCATATTACCTTCTGAGAAATATCTGGGAGAAATTTAGTAAGGAATTTTAAATTTAAGCGTAAAATTAGATGCCTTACAATCACATCAGGAGGTAAATGGGCTGCAGTTAAATCTTCCACCTTGGTAATGTTGGTGCACGGGATATTGATGATGGGGCTGGTGATACTATTGTTCACTCTGGTGATTTTGTTCTTTCTCCTGGTGCCTTTGTTGGTCCTTGTGATGTTGTGGGTCCTGGTGATGATGGTGTTGGTCCTTGTGATGTTGAGGGTTCTGGTGATGATGGTCCTGGTTCTTGTGAGGTTGTTGGGGGCCCTGGTGATGATGGTGTTGGTCCTTGTGATGTTGTGGGTTCTGGTGATGATGGTATTGATTCTTGTGATGTTGTTGTGGGTCCTGGTGATGATGGTGTTGATCCTAGTGATGTTGTTGGAGCTTAGAAAGATATACAATGATATTTTAGCTTTTTTATATGCTTGCAAAAGTTTTAAAAATAGGATAATATTCCGGACATCATTTTTCAAACAACACCTTCAACACACTTGCTTTTGGGTGAGAGGTTAGGGACATGTCCTTGAGATAGGAAGCGAGGGAGTTCCCTTGCCTCGTTAGCACATGGCCATAAAGAAAAAAGTTATGAAGTAATTATAACTTTCAAGTGTGTCTAAGAGACCGTGGGTTGGGGATGGCAGACCTCATAAACGTCAGATATATAAAAGTACGATATCTCGAAACTTTAACTATAAGCCGCTTGCAATGACAGTCGTTCACGTGAAAACTTTCGTCAGGATGAAATATTAATGTTTGGGGACTCGAGAGGCTGAGGATGACAAAGTTACCAAATAGATATTAAACAGTGTGTGATGTGTTGTAGTGAGGTCAGTCAACATGCTAAAGCAATGCAATATGATGACAGCAGACGTGATGGCCTCAGGTGACTGGTAAGGCAATGACACAAGAATGCTGAGAAAACAATACCAGATATGTAAGAAAATAATAACAGATCAGACAATTTAAACAGACTAGTAAGAAAATGTCACCTCAAAGCTTAGACAACAACACCTGATTGATAAGACTAGGAAGACAACTTCAAAATGTAATGGCTATAAATCCTGTTTAAATAAAATAATAAAACACTTCTAGGGAAATAAAAAACATAAAGCGAGTAAGACAGTAACGTCAGATAGGTCACAAAATAACCTGCATGAAAATAAGACCAGACTGTTAGGACAATAACACCAAATTGGAGACAAAGGCACAAATGCGATAGTTTAATGAGAACTTTATTAATAAACGATCGCATTATACTATATTTGTGTCTCTGTCCATCGTGTTGGTATTTTAATTCATTTTCCTCTACCAAACTGAGAAGAAAAATCAGCAGTCTGGAGAGGCAGTCAAACCAGACAGGTAGCTGCCAAGACGATGAACAAGGTGACTTTTTTGAAGTGACAATATCAGTTTACCTTTTACCTCTGAATTGTAGAGAAAATGCTTATTAGCGAATATTTTAACATAACATATCCACTTTCTTTTATATATGTTCATGAGATTATGAAACTTATCCAATTTCCCTTATTACACTGAAAATACTATGTTTACAAAGGTGTTTGAAGAAAAAGGTTGACAATCTTTGTATTTCCTCAATTAATACACAGTCAGGTATATATATATATATATATATATATATATATATATATATATATATATATATATATATATATATATATATATATATATATGTCGTGCCGATTAGGTAAAACTGGTCAATTAGCAAGAACTCATTTAAAATTAAGTCCTTTCTAAAATTTATCTTATACGTTTAAAGATATATTTTTTTTCATTTATGTTAATATAAAAATTTATAATTTTGTACCAAGAGAAACTTTGAAAACCTACCTAACCTTATTACAACAAGCGCAATTTAATTTAGCCTAATCCAACTAAATATATTTTAGATACGTTAACATTAATTTAATAATAAACAAACACAATGAAATATATTTTTTTCGTTATGTTCAGAATGATTTTGGCGAAATTATTGCATACACAAATTTTCGCTTGTCTTATATGGCAAGGTGAGCGTTGCTATTTAAGCCAAAATCGCAAGTTTTACCTAATCGGCACGACATTTTATATATATATATATATATATATATATATATATATATATATATATATATATATATATATATATATATATATATATATATATATATATATATATATTATATGTCGTGCCGATTAGGTAAAACTGGTCAATTAGCAAGAACTCATCTAAAATTAAGTCCTTTCTAAAATTTTCTCTTATACGTTTAAAGATATTTTTTTTTCATTTATGTTAATGTAAGAATTTATAATTTTGTACCAAGAGAAACTTTGAAAACCTACCTAACCTTATTACAACAAACGCAATTTAATTTAGCCTAACCCAACTAAATATATTTTAGATACCTTAACATTAATTTAATAATAAACAAACACAATGAAATATATTTTTTTCTTTATGTTCAGAATGATTTTGGCGAAATTATTGCATACACAAATTTTCATTTGTCTTATATGGCAAGATGAGCGTTGCTATTTAAGCCAAACTCGCAAGTTTTACCTAATCGGCACGACATATATATATATAAGTTGTTGAGGTAGAATCCCCATAAAAAGTTAAGTGCTACTAGTTTGAGTAAGGAAATGGCTATTAAACTTAAGATAATCATATATATGAGATGGATATAAGTTTAAAATAAAGTAAATTTTATTCAGGCTTACAATATACTGATAATTATTATTTTATTAAAATGGGGAATTATCATATACGGAGAAATTCTTAAATATGGGAAAATATCATTCAGATTATAAGAAGTTTTTCATAAATCTTATGGATATCTTATGGATATCTTACAAAGTCACACTGTGTGACTTTGTAAATTGTCAAAGTTGGACCGAAACGTCTTCGTAAGCTCCCCTCTCCAATGTGCAGGTTATTTTTGAAATTGAAAATTGCTTACCATGGAATTTTCACGTAGGTAACATTGTTCCCACACAAATAACAAATAGTACAATAAAACTTATGAGGATCGACTTGAACCATTAACCAGTAACCCAGAAGTGAGAAGGCAAGAGAGCCAGTGTACTTGGTGGAGTCAGGAGTAGAACGAGAGAAGGTAGAAATTAAACGGCAAAGGAGTAGTGATGGGAGTGGTAGTAGTAGTAGTAGTAGTAGTAGTAGTAGTAGTTAGTAGTGTAAAGTGTCAGAGGTGGCAATAAGAAAGGAGTAGTGGTAGAGACAATAGCCAAAGAGTGGACTGTTAGAAAAGCAATAGCAGTGTATGTATTCTAAGAAAAAAAGGAACACTTCAGGAGAGCTAATGGCTCCCGAAGGTGGGACTAAAAAACATATCGGGAAAAACAGAAGAGGAAATATAGGAGAGGAGAAGAGATAAGGGGGAAATAAAGATCAGGTCATGTTACGAATGCTCTGAATTTTGGAGCATTTGACAATATTATGAGAAAGGAAGGAATTTAATGAGACAAAGCAAAGATTAAGACTTCTGTTAGGAGAGTTATATATAAGGTATGATTCAATAAGATGGCCTCTGTGAAGCCTAACAGAAGAGAAGACAGTTTTGGCAGAGGAGTAGTTAGCAGGATAACTGCGATCTCTTTTGTGCCTAAGTCTGTCAGAAACAGAGAGTGCAATTCCTCCGAATATTAGAGAGGACAAGAGGAGTTGGAAATAGAATAGACTGTGGAAGCATCAGTAGCAGGAGAAGAGGTATGAACTAGATCTCTACGAATGATGTTAGTTTGGCGAGAAGTAAGTTTGGTGTCTAAGGAACAGAGAGAGTTGTTAATTAAGATTTCAGAGACTGGAAATACCGGGAAACCAAAGATTTCACAGCAGTAGAGAGTTTGGGAGAAAAGAAAGTTTGTTTATCATGTTTAACTGATGACTGTCGCCGGGTTATCATGTTTAACTGATGACTGTCGCCGGGTTATCATGTTTAACTGATGACTGTCGCCGGGTTATCATGTTTAACTGATGACTGTCGCCGGGTTATCATGTTTAACTGATGACTGTCGCCGGGTTATCATGTTTAACTGATGACTGTCGTCGGGTTATCATGTTTAACTGATGACTGTCGCCGGGTTATCATGTTTAACTGATGACTGTCGTCGGGTTATCATGTTTAACTGATGACTGTCGCCGGGTTATCATGTTTAACTGATGACTGTCGCCGGGTTATCATGTTTAACTGATGACTGTCGTCGAGTTATCATGTTTAACTGATGACTGTCGCCGGGTTATCATGTTTAACTGATGACTGTCGCCGGGTTATCATGTTTAACTGATGACTGTCGCCGGGTTATCATGTTTAACTGATGACTGTCGCCGGGTTATCATGTTTAACTGATGACTGTCGCCGGGTTATCATGTTTAACTGATGACTGTCGCCGGGTTATCATGTTTAACTGATGACTGTCGTCGGATTATCATGTTTAACTGATGACTGTCGCCGGGTTATCATGTTTAACTGATGACTGTCGTCGGGTTATCATGTTTAACTGATGACTGTCGCCGGGTTATCATGTTTAACTGATGACTGTCGCCGGGTTATCATGTTTAACTGATGACTGTCGTCGAGTTATCATGTTTAACTGATGACTGTCGCCGGGTTATCATGTTTAACTGATGACTGTCGCCGGGTTATCATGTTTAACTGATGACTGTCGCCGGGTTATCATGTTTAACTGATGACTGTCGCCGGGTTATCATGTTTAACTGATGACTGTCGTCGGGTTATCATGTTTAACTGATGACTGTCGCCGGGTTATCATGTTTAACTGATGACTGTCGCCGGGTTATCATGTTTAACTGATGACTGTCGCCTGGTTATCATGTTTAAATGATGACTGTCGTCGGGTTATCATGTTTAACTGATGACTGTCGCCGGGTTATCATGTTTAACTGATGACTGTCGCCGGGTTATCATGTTTAACTGATGACTGTCGCCGGGTTATCATGTTTAACTGATGACTGTCGCCGGGTTATCATGTTTAACTGATGACTGTCGTCGGGTTATCATGTTTAACTGATGACTGTCGCCGGGTTATCATGTTTAACTGATGACTGTCACCGGGTTATCATGTTTAACTGTTGACTGTCGCCGGGTTATCATGTTTAACTGATGACTGTCGCCGGGTTATCATGTTTAACTGATGACTGTCGCCGGGTTATCATGTTTAACTGATGACTGTCGTCGGGTTATCATGTTTAACTGATGACTGTCGTCGGGTTATCATGTTTAACTGATGACTGTCGCCGGGTTATCGTGTTTAACTGATGACTGTCGCCGGGTTATCATGTTTAACTGATGACTGTCGCCGGGTTATCATGTTTAACTGATGACTGTCGCCGGGTTATCATGTTTAAATGATGACTGTCGCCGAGTTATCATGTTTAACTGATGACTGTCGCCGGGTTATCATGTTTAACTGATGACTGTCGCCGGGTTATCATGTTTACCTGATGACTGTCGCCGGGTTATCATGTTTAAATGATGACTGTCGCCGAGTTATCATGTTTAACTGATGACTGTCGCCGGGTTATCATGTTTAACTGATGACTGTCGCCGGGTGAGAGATTTCAGTGAGAAGGAAATTATGAAGAGAATTAAACAAAAAATGATAAAAAGAGGAGCAAACATTAAATGTAAAGATTTACAAGAGAGTGATGAACTAGATGAATGAACAAGAAGTTGGTGGGAATGTTAAAGATATGACAAAACAATTTATTGAATATACTTTGGAATAAAAATTAGAATTGAATTTTTATTCGATAATTACAGCTATGAAAGGTAAATGATAATTTGATATTTATTTTTTTAGAAAGCAGGTCGTCTTCCACTGAGGTAGCGTGATATGAACAACGCAGGAAACACTTTCACAGTCTTCCAATGAATCACTCTCTTGCCAGAAATGCTTGTATATAAGTACAGAATGACCCGACAGCTCCACCTCTTTTCAGAGTGCAGACACTGCACTTTCCATCTCCTTGACTCTTCTCCGAATATCCATTTTCTCTAAATCTCGTCATAAATTTTACTCGGCTCATTTTATAACAGCATGTCAAACAATAAAACCAACTTTTCTTCACTCAGTTCTTTCTAACATGCTGACACGTACCTTTTGAAGGTCGATCAGGCATGGAAAAACCCTTATGAAATGAAATGTAAATAAAATGCACATTATTTAAGTGAATTTAGCATTAAAATTTGTTAAACATATGAATGTTGATGAACCTAGCCTTCCAAAATTCATATTCCATAATAATGTACACAGGCCTAGTCAAGAACTGAGCTCCTGGCCCCCGTCTCTACGCTGGTTGCTACTAGGTCTATTATCTCCTTTTTCCTAAAGCTTAATCGTGCCTTTATCGCACCTTTGCTTGTGTGTGTGTGTGTGTATATGTGTGTAATCACCTAGTTGTGGTTGCAGGGGTCGATTCATAGCTCCTGGACCCGCCTCTTCACTGGCCGCTACTGGGTCACTCTCCCTGCGCCATGAGCTTTATCATACCTCTTCTTAAAGCTATGTAAGGAACCTGCCTCCACTACATCGCTTCCCAAACTATTCCACTTCCAGGCCACTCTGTGACTGAAGAAATACTTCCTAACATCTCAGTGATTCATCTGAGTCTTCAAATTCCAACTGTGTCCACTTGCTGCTGTGTCCCATCTCTGGAACAATCTGTCTTTGTCCATCTTGTCAATTCCTCTCAGTATCTTATATGTCATTATCATGTCTCCCCTATCTCTCTATTCCTCCAGTGTCGTCAGGTCGATTTCCCTTAACCTCTCCTCGTAGAACATACCCCTTAGCTCCGGGACTAGTCTTGTTGCAAACCTTTGCACTTTCTCTAGCTTCTTTACGTGCTTGGCTAGGTGTGGGTTCCAAACTGGTGCTGCATACTCTAGTATGGGCCTAACGTACACAGTGTACAGGGTCCTGAACGATTCTTTATTAAGATGTCGGAATGCTGTTCTTAGGTTTGCTAGGCGCCCATATGCTGCAGCAGTTATTTAGTTGATGTGCGCCTCAGGAGATGTGCCTGGTGTTATACTCACCACAAGATCTTTTTCCTTGATTGAGGTTTGTAGTCTCTGGCAGCCTAAACTTACTCCGTCTGCGGTCTTCTTTGCCCTTCCCCAATCTTCATGACTTTGCACTTGGTGGGGTTGAACTCCAGGAGCCAATTGCTGGACCAGGCTTGCAGCCTGTCCAGTCTGTGTATGTGTGTGTCTTTGTGTGTGCTTGTTTGTGTGTCTGTGTATGTGTGCGTATGTGTACTCACTTAATTGTACCCAACTAATTGTGTTTGCAGGGGTCGAGTCATAGATCCTGGCCTCGCCTCTTCACTAGTCGTTACTAGGTCCTCTCTCTTCCTGTGCTCCATGAGCTTTATCATACCTCTTAAAGCTATGTTTGGATCCTTCCTCCACTACATCACCAGACTATTCCACTTCCTGATAACTCTGTGGCTGAGGAAATGCTTCATAACATCCCTCTGACTTATCTGAGTCTTTAACTTCCAATTGTGACGCATTGTTGTTATGTCCAATCTCTGGAACATCCTCCTCCTTGTGAATTCCTCCAGTATGGGCCTGACGTTCACGGTGTACAGAGTCTTGAAAGATTGCTTAGTGAGGTATCGGAACACTATTCTTAGGTCTGACAGGCGCCTATATTCCGCAGCAGTTATGTTGTTTATGTACTCACCTATTTGTGGTTGCAGGGGTCGACTCATAGCTCATGGCCTCCCCCCTCTTCACTGATTGCTACTAGGTCATCTCTCTCCCTGCTCCATGAGCTGTATCAAACCTCGTCTTAAAACTATGTATGGTTCCTGCCTCCACTACGTCACTTTCTAGGCTATTCCACTTCCTGACAACTCTATGACTGAAGAAATACTTCCTAACATCCCTTTGACTCATAGGAGTTTTCAACTTCCAACTGTGACCCTTGTTTCTGTGTCCCCTCTCTGGAACATCTTGTCTCTGTCCACCTTATCTATTCCTCGCAGTATTTTATATGTCGTTATCATGTCTTCTCTAACCCTCCTGTCCTCTAGTGTCGTCAGGCCGATTTCCCTTAACCTTTCTTTGTAGGACAATCCCCTTAGCTCTGGGACTAGTCTTGTTGCAAACCTCTGCACTTTCTCCAATTTTCTGACGTGCTTGACCACGTGTGGATTCCAAACTGGTGCTGCATACTCCAGTATGGGCCTGACGTATATGGTGTACAGAGTCTTGAACGATTCATTAGTGAGGTATTGGAACGGTATTCTTAGGTTTGCCAGCCGCCCGTATGCTGCAGCAGTTATCTGATTGATGTGTGACTCAGGAGATGTGCTCGGTATTATACTCACCCCAAGATCTTTTTCCTTGAGTGAGGTTTGCTGTCTTTGGCCACCTAGATTATACTCTGTCTGCGGTCTTCTTTGCCCTTCCCCGATCTTCATGACTTTACATTTGGCAGGGTTAAATTCAAGGAGCCATTTACTGGACCAGGCCTGTAGCCTGTCTAGGTCTCTTTGTAGTCCTACCTGATCCTCAACTGATTTAATTCTTCTCATTAACTTTACATCATCTGCAAACAGGGACACTTCTGAGTCTATCCCTTCCGTTATGTCATTCACATATAACAAAAACAGTACAGGTCCTAGGACTGATCCTTGTGGAACCCCACTCATCACAGGTGCCCACTCTGACACCTCGTCACGTTCCATGACTCGTTGTTGCCTCCCTGTCAGATAGTATTTGATCCATTGCAGTGCCTTTCCTGTTACGTGTGTCTGATCCTCTAGCTTTTGCATTAACCTCTTGTGAGGAACTGTTTCGAACGATTTCTTGCAGTCCAAGAAAATGCAGTCTAACCACCGCTCTCTCTCGTGTCTTACTTCTGTTACTTTGTCATAAAACTCCAGTAGATTTGTGACACAGGATTTTCCTTCCCTGAAACCGTGCTGGTTTTTGTTTATAAGCTTGTGTCTTTCAGGTGCTCCACCACTCTCCTCCTGATGATCTTCTCCATGACTTTGCATACTATACACGTCAGTGACACAGGTCTGTAGTTTAATGCCTCGTGTCTGTCTCCTTTCTTAAAAATTGGGACTACATTTGCCATCTTCCACACTTCAGGTAGTTGCCCAGTTTCAATGGAAGTGTTGAAGATTTTTGTTAGTGGCACACTTAACATCTCTGCTCCCTCTCTAAGGACCCACGGAGAAATGTTGTCAGGTGCCACCGCTTTTGAGGTATCGAGTTCACATAACAGCTTCTTCACCTCCTCCTTGGTTGTGTGTATTTCATCCAGCACTTGTTGGTATACCTCCCTATTCTGAATTCCTGGAGTCCTTCCTGTCTCCTCTGTAAATACTTCTTTAAATCTCATGTTGAGCTCCTCACATACCTCTTTGTCGTTTCTTGTGAACTCCCTACCTTCCTTCCTCAGCCTGATTACCTGGTCCTTGACTGTTGTTTTCCTCCTGATGTGGCTGTACAACAGCTTTGGGTCAGACTTGACTTTTGATGCTATATCATTTTTGTATTGTCGCTGAGCCTCCCTTCTAACCTGTGCATATTCGTTTCTGGCTCTTCGGCTAATCTCTTTATTTTCCTTGGTCATTTGTATTCTGTACTTTTTCCATTCTCTAGTGCACTTAGTTTTTGCCTCCCTACACCTTAGGGTGAACCAAGGACTCATTCTGGTATTCCCATTACTTCTGTTTCCCTTGGGGACAAACCTCTCCTCTGCCTCTTTACATTTGGTTGTCACATATTCCATCATTTCTTTTACTGGTTTTCCTGCCAATTCTCTCTACCCACTGAACGTCTTGTAGGAAGTTCCTCATGCCTGTGTAGTTCCCTCTTTTGTAGTTTCGTTTCTCCCTTCCTATTCCTGCTCCCCTCTAAACTTGTAGCTCAACTATATAATCAAAACGCATAACCAAATGATCACTAGCTCCAAGGGGCCTTTCATACGTGATATCCTCGATGTCCGAACTACTCAAGGTGAATACTACGTCCAGTCTTGTTGGATCATCCCCACCTTTCTCTCTGGTAGTGTCTCTGACATGTTGATGCATGAGGTTTTCCAGTACCACATCCATCATCTTGGCTCTCCATGATTCAGGACCTCCATGGGACTCCAGGTTTTCCCAGTCACTCTCCTTGTGATTGAAATCACCCATAACTAGTAACTTTGGCATCCCCATGTGGGCTCTTCTGGCCACCTCGGCTAGTGTGTCTACCATTGCTCTGTTGCTCTCGTCGTATTCATCTCTTGGCCTTCTGCAGTTCTGTGGCGGGTTGTACATTACAGCAATTACCATCTTATGGCCAATTACCACCTTGTGCGCCTCAGGAGATGTGCTCCATATTATACTCACCCCAAGATCCTTTTCTTCGAGTGAGGTTTGTAGTCTTGGGCCCCCTAGTTCGTACTCTGTCTGTGGTCGTGTTTGCCTTCCTCGATCTTCATGACTTTTCATTTGGTGGGGTTAAATTTCACGAGCCAGTTGCTGGACCAGGCTTGCAGCCTGTCAAGGTCCGTTTGTAGTCCTGACTGATCCTCATCCGATTTAATTATCCTCATTAATTTCACATCATCTGCAAACAAAGACACTTTTGAACATATACCTTCCGGCATGATATTCGCATATACCAGAAAATGCACCGGTCCTAGGACTGACCCCTGTGGAACCCCTGTGTGTGTACTCACCTAATTGTACTCACCTAATTGTGGTTGCAGGGGTCGAGACTCAGCTCCTGGCCCCACCTCTTCGTTGTCCGCTATTGGGTCTCTACTCTCCCTGCTCCATGAGCTTTATCATACCTTGTCCTAAAACTATGTATGGTTCCTGCCTCCACTATATCTTTCTCTAGACTATTCCACTTCCTGACTACTCTGTGGCTGAAGAAATGCTTCCTAACATCCCTTTGACTCATTTGAGTCTTCAGCTTCCAGTTGTGTCCCCTTGTTTCTGTGTTCCTCTCTGGAACATCCTGTCCCTGTCTACCTTGTCGATTCCCCTTAGTATTTTGTATGTCGTTATCATGTCTCCTCTGACACTTCTTTCCTCCAGTGTTGTTAGTCCGATTTCCCTCAACCTTTCTTCATAGGACAGACCCCTGAGTTGTGGAACTAACCTAGTCACAAACCTTTGCACTTTCTCTAGTTGTTTTACGTGCTTGACCAGGTGTGGGTTCCAGACTGGTGCTGCATATTCTAGTATGGGCCTGACGTACACGGTGTACAGTATCTTGAACGATTCCTTGTTAAGGTAACGGAACGCTAATCTTAGGTTTGCCAGTCGCGCATATGCTGCCGCAGTTATCTAGTTGATGTGTGCCTCCGGACACGTGCTTGGCGTTATACTCACCCCAAGGTCTTTCTCCTTTGCCGAGGTTTGTAGCGTTTGTCCGCCTAGCCTGTACTCTGTCAGCGGTCTTCTTTGCCCTTCTCCGATCTTCATGACTTTGCATTTGGTGGGATTGAATTCGAGAAGCCAGTTGCTAGACCAGATATTCAATCTTGTCCAGGTCTGTTTGAAGTCCTGCTTGGTCCTCTTCCGATGTGATTCTCCTCATTAATTTCACATCAACTGCGAACAGA
Source organism: Cherax destructor (assembly GCA_009830355.1). NCBI lineage: Eukaryota > Metazoa > Arthropoda > Malacostraca > Decapoda > Parastacidae > Cherax > Cherax destructor. The sequence continues at coordinate 59,041 of WNWK01011592.1, forward strand.
GACACTTCTGAGTCTATCCCGTCCGCCATGTCATTTACATATACCAAGAATAACACTGGTCCTAGGACTGACCCCTGCGGTACACCGCTCGTCACAGGCGCCCACTGTGATACCTCATCACTCACCATGACCCGTTGTTGCCTCCCTGTGAGGTATTCCCTGATCCCTTCCAGTGCCCTTCCTGTTATACATGCTTGTTCTTCCAACTTCTTTACTAATCTCATGTGAGGAACTGTGTCGAAGGCCTTCCTGCAGTCCAGGAAGATGCGTGGTGAGTGTGTGTGTGTGTGTGTGTGTGTTTGTGAGTGTGTGTGTGTGTGTGTGTGAGTGTGTGTGTGTGAGTGAGTGTGTGTGTGTGTGAGTGAGTGTGAGTGTGTGTGTGTGTGTGTGTACTCATCTAATTGCTCACCTAATTGTGGTTGCAGGGGTCGAGACTCAGCTCCTGGCCCCTCCTCTTCGCTGTCCGCTACTGGGTCTCTGCTCTCCCTGCTCCATGAGCTTTATCATACCTCGTCTTAAAACTATGTATGGTTCCTGCCTCCACTATATCTTTCTCTAGACTATTCCACTTCCTGACTACTCTGTGGCTGAAGAAATGCTTCCTAACATCCCTTTGACTCATCTGAGTCTTCAGCTTTGTGTCCCCTTGTTTCTGTGTTCCCTCTCTGGAACATCCTGTCCCTGTCTACCTTGTCGATTCCCCGCAGTATTTTGTATGTCGTTATCATGTCTCCTCTGACCCTTCTTTCCTCCAGTGTTGTTAGTCCTATTTCCCTCAACCTTTCTTCATAGGACAGACCCCTGAGTTGTGGAACTAGCCTTGTTGCAAACCTTTGCACTTTCTCTAGTTTCTTTACGTGCTTGACCAGGTGTTTGTTCCAGACTGTTGCTGCATATTCTAGTATGGGCCTGACGTACACGGTGTACAGTGTCTTGAACGATTCCCACCTAGAACTCAAGAATGGTACACTGCAGGTCCTTTAATTACACAAACTTTTTAACTATCACACTACTTTTAAGACTATCACATGCAGCTTTCTCCACCTGACCCAGCATTCTCCACCTGACTGTACCCTATATATATATCCATGTTGCTCATTTTCCAGGTAGATCTGTCTGTGACTCGATAAAGCCACTGCGTGGGCGAAACGTTGTCAATAAAGGATCACATTATACTGCTTATGTGTTTATTTTTCCATTGTGTCGGTATTTTATACCATTTATTTCCATCGTGTCAAACACTGAGTAGAAATGGATCCTTCACACAGAGAATACCTGGACCTTCTTCTAAAAGCTTACTCACTTCGCAATAGACACAATTTTCTTCGTGACTGTATCCAAGAAATGGTGTTACCAAGATCTACTCCTCCTCAAATTGCCAACATTAAACCTCCTTTCTCCGCAACTGCACGAACTTACCTTGAAGAGTGTGCAGATGACCTGAACAACGCTACAAAGGAAACTTTTCTCCAAGCCAGGACACTAGGCACGACACTCCGGGAACATGAACAGACGCACCGCCGAAATTATTCGCAGCAGAGTTACCACAGCTAATGTTCAGCAAAAAAACAGACTTACTAGGAAACTCCAAACTCTCTGCGATAGTTCTCAGTGGAAAAGTTTAGGAAGACCTGAAATTATTCAAAATCTTTCAACTCGTCCACTGTCAACCACAGAAACTGAAGCCCTCAGCTTAGGTCTCAAATTTGCAACAGGAATCACGAAACCAAAACAAGACCTCAATTTCATCGCTAAAAACTACAGACACAATGACTCCGATTTCCAAAAAGGCTATCTTCAAGGCATCATCTCAGCAGCCATCTCAACACACAGTACCCCAGTCATACCTCGACGTTACATCATTGCACTTAGAACTTTAGCAGAAGACACGACCATCAGGGTTACCACCGCTGATAAAGGAGGTGGTGTCGTAATCTTGAACACTGACGATTACAGGAACAAAATGCTTAATCTACTTAATGACCCAGATACCTACAAACCTCTCACTACTAATCAAGTAGACAACCTCACAAAAACATTTCTTCACAAGACTCGCCGCATTCTGAGGGAATCAGAACTAGGAAAGAAACTTCTACACACCATTCCCAGCAACCCCAGACCTGCCAGAATGTACGGTCTGCCAAAAACTCACAAACCAGGTATCCCATTGAGGCCTATATCCTCGGGAATAGGCAGTGCTCCCCACCAAATCTCAGGAATTCTCGCTAAACACCTCTACAAACTTTTGGGCACCATCAGTCCAGCACATCTCAAACACTCTGGTGACCTTCTCAATCGCATTCGCAACATCAACATCAGAAACAAGAAACTCTCCAGTCTTGATGTAAAATCCCTATTCACCAAAGTACCTACTACACAAGCTATCGATCTCTTGCGCAGGAAAATTGACGACTCGCTTGATCTTCCTCTTCCAGCCAGCGATTTCATCGACCTTGTTGAACTATGTGTGGGCTTTACATGTTTTCTTTCGAAAACCAACTCTTTCAGCAAACTTTTGACTACCCATGGGGTCGCCACTTAGTGCCGTCCTTGCGAACCATATATGGAACATTTGGAAGCCGAGCGATTTTCCACTATTATTCCCTTCTGTCACCTGGCTCCGTTATGTTGACGACATTCTCATCATAACTCCCAGACGCTTCAACGTTCAAGTCTCCAACACGAACTCAACCAGGTTGAGCCATCAATCCAGTTTACACTAGAAGAAGAAGTCGACAACACTCTTCCTTTCCTTGATGTTCTTCTCTGCAAAGCTGACCATGAACTTCGTTTTAAAGTCTATCGAAAACCTACCAATCAACACGATCTTCTCCACTTCTACCTCACCACGACACCAAAATTAAACGTGGTGTAATATAGGCTTTTTCCTGCGCGCACTCAGAATCTGCAGCAGTGAATTCCTTGAAGAAGAATGCTCCTCATTGAACAAGTTTTTTCCAAACTTCACTATCCTCGTCACTTCATTAGAGACTGCAGACGACGGGCATTAAACATCTTCAACACACCCAGAGAAGACACTGCTGAGAAGAGATACATAGTCCTTCCCACCAACTCCATTTCCAAACAAGTTTCCAACATTTTTTTTAAGACCTCATTCCGAGTATCCACCTCCACATCCACCACCATCAAGGACATTACCAGTAACAGACAGGAAAGCTTCAATCCACGGCAGGGGTATACACAATCCCTTGTAATGGCTGCAGCAAATTATACGTTGGCGAAACATCCAGAGACCTACAAACACGCATTTCAGGACACCAGTACGCAGGCAGATCTGACGACTCAAGAAATGCCTGTGTTCAACACCGAAATTTACACAACCATTTAATCAACTACAGAAACGCAAGCCTCATCGCCAGAGAAGACAACACGCAATACCGAAGAATCCTAGAATCATCACCATCTGTATATCCAACAACTTCAACCAGAACAAGGCTCTACAACATAGCTGAACCTATTGCCAAGAAACTTCTTCAACGCTATCCCACCTAGAACTCAAGAATGGTACACTGCAGGTCCTTGTCACACAAAGTTTTTAACTATCACACTACTTTTAAGACTGTCACATGCAGCTTTCTCCACCTGACCCAGCATTCTCCACCTGACTGTACCCTATATATATATCTCCATGTTGCTCATTTTCCAGGTAGATCTGTCTGACTTCGATAAAGCTACTGCGTGGGCGAAACGTTGTCAATAAAGGATCACATTATACTGCTTATGTGTTTATTTTTCCATTCCTTGTTTAGGTAATGGAACGCTAATCTTAGGTTTGCCAGTCACCCATATGCTGCCGCAGTTATCTGGTTGATGTGTGCCTCCGGAGACGTACTTGGCGTTTACTCACCCCAAGGTCTTTCTCCTTTGCCGAGGTTTGTAGCCCTTGTCCACCTAGCCTGTACTCTGTCAGCGGTCTTCTTGTCCTTCTCCGATCTTCATGACTTTGCATTTGGTGGGATTGAATTCGAGAAGCCAGTTGCTAGACCAGATGTCAAGCTTGTCCAGGTCTGTTTGAAGTCCTGCTTGGTCCTCTTCCGATGTGATTCTCCTCATTAATTTCACATCATCTGCGAACAGAGACACTTCTGAGTCTATCCCATCAGTCATGTCGTTTACATATACCAAGAATAACACTGGTCCTAGGACTGACCCTGCGGTACGCCGCCGTCACAGGCGCCCACTGTGATACCTCATCACGCACCATGACCTGTTGTTGCCTCCCTGTGAGGTATTCCCTGATCCCTTCCAGTGCCCTTCCTGTTATACATGCTTGTTCTTCCAACTTCTTTACTAATCTCACATGAGGAACTGTGTCAAGGCCTTCCTGCAGTCCAGGAAAATGCAATCAACCCACCCTTTCTCTCTTGCCTTACCTCTGTTACTTTATCATAGAACTCTAGGAGGTTTGTTACACAGGATTTGCCTTCCGAATCCATGCTGTCTGGTGTTTATTATCCTGTTCAGCTCGAGGTGCTCCACCATTCTTTTCCTGATGATTTTTCCAGGACTTTGCACACTATCATGTAAGTGACACCGGTCTATAGTTTAGTGCCTCTTTTCTGTCTCCTTTCTTAAAGATGGGGATTACATTGGCCTTCTTCCATACCTCAGGTATTGCCCATTTTCAAGGGATGTGGAATATTATGGTAAGTGGCACACTCAGTACCTCAGCTCCATCCGAAGAACCCACGGGGGGATATTGTCCGGACCATCGTTTAGGTATCAAGGTCACTGAGTAACTGCTTCCCCCTCCTCAGTTTTGTGTATGC
>WNWK01011593.1:0-30000 GCA_009830355.1 Cherax destructor
TTAAAGCACATTAATTCTTTATTTTTATGCGAACTGTGCATCGCAACTTACACTGTGCCTCCTCCGCACGCTGTAACCTCGATGTTTATGTTAAGCTTCTATTTTATCACTGCACATCTTTGCCCCCACTGTGCCCTCACTGTATTCACTGTGACTTTCCTCCTTAATTGTACCCCTGCTGTCACAGTTTAATATACCATATAAGATTTAAAGCTGAGCAGGGAACTAGAGTCATTTGGTCTGGTGTGGCTGCCTGACACTGACAACTTGATGTAGTCGTTGTGACTTATAACTGATCTGACTGGCATCTCATGAGTGCGTCCCAGTTGTTAATAGTGTGAAAAATGCACTGAATTTTGTCATTTGTTGAGACATTTTTACTAAATTAAGGTATATTTTAATTTATTTTTTAACAAATAGTATTATAACAGGTCTCACATGAGACCTACAGGAAACACATACAAGTTCAAAGGACAGCATTAAGTCTTCCCAGGGCCGCATGCGGCTAGTAGACTGATATCCGAAGCAGAGTTTGTTAATATATATATATATATATATATATATATATATATATATATATATATATATATATATATATATATATATATATATATATATATTTATTATTATTTTTTTTTTTTTATTATTAACACATCGGCCGATTCCCACCAAGGCAGGGTGGCCCGAAAAAGAAAAACTTTCATCATCATTCACCCATCACTGTCTTGCCAGAAGGGTGCTTTACACTACAGTTATAAAACTGCAACATTAACACCCTCCTTTAGAGTGCCGGCACGTACTTCCCATCTCCAGAACTCAAGTCCGCCTGCCGGTTTCCCTGAATCCCTTCATAAATGTTACTTTGCTCACACTCCAACAGCACGTCAAGTATTAAAACCATATGCCTCCATTCACTCCTATCAAATACGCTCACACATGCTTGCTGAAGTCCAAGCCCTCGCACACAAAACTTCCTTTACCCTCCCTCCAACCTTTCCTAGGCCGACCCTACCCCGCCTTCCTCCACTACAGATTTATACACTCGAAGTCACTCTGTCTCGTTCCATTCTCTCTACATGTCCAAACCACCTCAACAACCCTCCTCAGCCTCTCTGACAATCGTTTTGGTAATCCCCACTCCTCCAATTTCCAAACTCCGAATTCTCTGCATTATATTCACACCACACATTGACCTCAGACATGACATCTCCACTGCCTCCAGCCTTCTCCTCGTTGCAACATTCATCACCCATGCTTCACACCCATATAAGAGCGTTGGTATAACTATACTCTCATACATTCCCTCATTACTTCCATGGACAAGGTTCTTTGTCTCCACAGACTCCGAAGTGCTCCACTCACCCTTTTCCCTCATCAATTCTATGATTCACCTCATCCTTCATCCTTCATATATATATATATATATATATATATATATATATATATATATATATATATATATATATATATATATATAAACACAGGACGTCTCCCCACCAAGGTAGATTGACCCGAAAAAGAAACACTTTCACCATCATTCACACTATCACTGTCTTGCCAGAGGCGCATAGATACGACAATATCTCCTCCCCTTAATAATAATAATAATAATAATAATAATAATAATAATAATAATAATAATAATAATAATAATAATAATAATAATAATAATAATAATAAAAATAATAATAATATCTTTATTTACTACAAGTACATGTACAAGGTATACTGTGGAGGAATGTGCTCCTACGATAACATGGACTGTATGTGTTGCTAATACTTAGCTTATTGATGAATCCAAGATGTCGCAGCCATCCCCAACACCTTCACAGAGGATACATCCATGGCCTCATTCCCCACAGGGCTGTAAGGTAAAACATCAAGTGTGAGTCTATAATTATTGCCCCAAAGGAGCATATGCCCATATCTTCAGTCATTGATGGACTGAAAGGCGGTTTACTCACGTGTTTGGACTTAAAAGTCCATGCATAACCGCCGTCAATAGGTAAATTTTGATGCTCTTGACATACAAGAACTGCGCAGTCCCCTGCCTGACAAGAACATAAAACCATACCTTGTTCGTGTAACGTGAGCGATGGTGTTGACTCCACCATATACGGCGGAAATGCTGTCTTGATTGTAGAATGCCACTGATGAGTCACCGTCTTGTTTCGATGGAGTTCACTTGCGATTGTCTCTACGTTTGTCTTTTAGCAGTAATAAGAAGCTGCGCACACTCCTGAATATACCGCGATGTTATTCACTAAACAGGCTGGAATAGAGTTCTTATCTTATTTTCCGACGTTAGTGGAGATTAAATTAGCGCACCGACGTCCACGACTAATGTCTTTGTTAGGTTACGTCGCCTCGCGCCGTATGACCCCTCGAGTCGTATGACCCCTTCAGAGGCCGAGTTCAATCTAACTCCTCGTGCAGCCTCGTGGTACCTCGTGGTGCTTGGCATGCTGATATCAGCACAATTTCAACAACTGCTACATGCTGCTACAAGTGGCAATAAAAATGCTTGTGTTCTCTAAGTACTTCAATCACTGTAGCACATGATTGTAATGTGAAGTGTAGAAACTAATGCAACAGTTTACTATAATTTTCCTGTTACGGCAAAGAGTTACATTTATCTCAAATGTCTATTAACTCACATATACACTCGCTACTACTTGGTCAGACAACACGTGACACACTGTGGTCAGTACATCTGGAATGAGTTAATTTGTTTTTCGCAACCAGACTCGCCTCATCTGGCCCCTTTCTAAGGGCGGAAAGGGTGAGGGCCCTTAACAAGGGTAGAAACGGTGGATACCCCTCTCTTTTGGAGAATTTTCTCCACACTGGGGGGCAGCAAAAGTTTACTGAAAGTAAACTACTCATCGCTTAACATTAATTTGATTTTCTCACTCGCTATCTCTGCTGCTTGTCTTTTCTGAACAGCTTCAGTCTGTGTGGTTTCTGGAGAATCACTAATTTTATTTTTGTTTTCAACACTGTGTAATTCTAATGTCACTAATTTATCTATTGTCCGCTTATTCACTACACCTTTGCTCAAAACATCAACTGTCCTTATGATTCCATTAGTATCAGGATATATGGTCACAATTTTTCCAAGAGGCCATTGGGACCTCGGACCATCATTGTTAATAATCACTATGTCACCAGGTCTTAAGGACTTATAATTTTCTGGAACACCAGCTCCATAGAAGTGTTCTCTCAATGAGGTGAGATAGTCTTCTCGCCAAATTTTCTCCCAGCGTTCAATCACTTTATTAAGGTGTTTGAATTTACGTCTGAGTTGCTCAGGTTCGAAATGAGTAGGATCCTCAATGATTTCTTTATCATTCATGGGAGGAACAGGTTCGAGCCTTCTGCCATGTAGTAAATGAGATGGACTTAACACTTCTAAATTGTCCAGATCATCGGTAACATACGTTAAAGGACTGTTGTTGACTCTATTTTCTATTTCAGTTATGACTGTACGAAATTCTTCTAAGTCGATTCTCTGACGATGAAGAGTCTTCCTTAAACAACGTTTTACAATGCCTATCATTCTTTCGTAAAATCCGCCGTGCCATGGGGATTTAGGAGGAATGAATCTCCAACGACAATTGCGTTGATTCAGCATCTGTTGTACTTCTGGCTGCTCAAAAATCTTGTGTATGTAAGCAGCACCAGCAACAAAATTCGTTGCATTGCCTGATATCATCAGCCTGGGACATGCCCTTCTGACTGCAAACCTTCTAAATAATTTGATGAAGGTTTCAGCTGACATATCAGTGGCTACTTCTAGATGTACTGCTCTAGTTGTAGCACAGGTGAACAAACAGATGTACACCTTGATAGGAACTTTGTCAACTGTTTTAGTTAAAATTATTGGTCCTGTGTAATCTACACCTGTCACCTCAAATGGAGTGACATGACATACTCTTTCAGAAGGGTATGGAGGTGGACCTGGATACTGACATACTCGCATATCATAATGACGACAAGTAATACAGTCCCTAATTTGTTTCTTCACACTTTGTCGACCTTGAGGTATCCAGTAGGATTGTAATATATGACAAAGAGTGTCAGCTACACCACCATGTAACACGTTACTGTGGGCATTCTGAATAATCAGTCTTGTTAGCCAATGATTCTTGGGGATCAATACTGGATGTATTGTTTCCTTAGGTAGTGACGAATTATGAATTCTTCCTCGACATCTTATAATTTTTTCTGAGTCGAGATAAAGTCCTAAAGAATTAATCATATCATGTTTCTTTGGAAATTTATCCTGAGTTTCCAGAAATCTATACTCTGTAGAGAAAACATCTTTCTGTATTAACTTTATCCAGTATTTAATGGGTTCTAGTAATTCATAATTAGGTTTTATAACTTTAATGAATTTAAAGACAAGAGCTGTAACTCTTAAGAGTTTACCCAAAGATGAGTATTTAGATCCATCAATGACTATTTCTTTTGTGTCTGCAGTATTTAAACAGATTATTTCTGCTGTGTTCAAACAGACTGTTTCTTCTGGCATAATGTAAGCTTTTTGCTGTGGCCAGTTATTTTCATTAGAGAGCCAGTTAGGTCCGTGGAGCCATAATTTATTATCCACAAAGTTCTTGAGTGGAACACCATGTGACAACATGTCAGCTGGTTTCTCTTGTGAAGAGACGTGGAGAAAGACATAGTCTCTCTGCATCTCTCTTATTTCTGCTACTCTATTCTTTACATAGACCAACTTACTCTTATTATTTCTTAACCACTGGAGAACTGCTTCATTGTCACTCCAGATCACAGTTTTTTCAATAGTGAGATGATCAAGTACTTTGTTGAGATAGACAGCTAATTTTGTACCTACATAGAGTGCTGTCAGTTCCAATTGTGGTACTGTTCTGACCTTCAAGGGTGCAACCCTGGCCTTTGAAGTAATTAAAGTACTTCCTTCAGCGTTACTCATGTAAGCTACAGCGCCATAACCTCTGGTTGACGCATCACAGAACACATGTAATGTGTACTTGTTTCCCTCTTGACCTATTTGTCTGGGAAATTTAATTTGATGAAGTTGTTTAAACTCCTTGGATATTTCATCCCATTCTTGACTCATTTCTAGAGGCAAGTTCTCATCCCAACCTATTTTGAGCTTCCATGGATCTTGCACAAGCATTTTACCTTTTATGGTAATTGGTGAGACGAGTCCTAGAGGATCAAAGCATTGTGATACCTCTGACAGTAAACTACGTTTAGTGAGTGTACTGCTTGATTTATTGGTTATCCTTTTGAGTCTCAAAGTGTCTTCCTGTGTGTTCCAATTAAGTCCAAGCATGTTGTTGCATTCAGGAATTTCAGCTTCAGGGAAATCTTCTTGGATAAGTTCCCTTAATTGATTTGAATTAGTATTCCACATCCTTAGAGGCATATTTGCTTCTTTCATCTCCTTATTAGCTTCTCTGTATAAGGATTTCAAATCCTCCTCTTTATTCACAGTACCTTGAAGATTGTCCACATAGAAACTTTTCTTTAAGATTTCTTTGAAGGGACTTTCAGATTTCTTCAAATGTGTATTAAGAGTAGCTTCTAGTAAGAATGGAGAGGATGTTGCACCAAATAATACTGACTTGAAACGATAAGTTTTCACAGGACTTTGAGGATCATGTGGATTTTCTGGCCACAAGAATCGAGTATAATCTCTATCTATTTCTTGTAGTCCTACTCTTAAGAAAGCTTTGGAAATATCAGCCGTGTAGGCATATGGATTTGTGCGAAATTTCATAAGCACGTCTCCAAGCTTCTCAGTTAGTGAGGGTCCGGTCATCAGACAGTCATTAAGGCTTGCTACATCTTTATTTGCACGTGCGCTGCAATTGTATACAACACGTAGTGGAGTGGTTTCAGAATTTTTCCTGACTCCGTGGTGCGGTAAATAATGAGCATCTTTCTTCAACTTATCTTCGACTATTTCCTCAATGAATTTATTGTCTAACTGTTCTTGTATGATATTATCATAGACAGTCAACAGCTCTGGATTCTTCCTGAGCTCATGTATTTGTGCTTTCATTTGTCCGAAAGCCATGCGATAATTGCTAGGTAGATGTGGTGGATTTAATTTCCATGGTAACCTAACCCAATACTGTCCATCTTCATATCAGTTATGATTAGATTCACCACACATGACAGGAAAACAGATCTAATTAGATAATCTATTATAGCCAGGAAACAAGTATTCATTAATGAGTGTCTGACCAAAAAACGTCAGAACCTCTGGTATAGAATCAGAAAACTTAAGCGAGAGAATAATGATAAAATCCACCAATGTTTCACCCGGGATGGAAAAATTCTAGTGAAGAAAACAAGTGTAGGTCAGTTGTATACTATCACAAATGAGAATTAACTATCAAGATTCCTTAGGGATGCAAATATTACAGAGACTGTATAAACACAATGTCCAAAACCAAACCCCTACGTATAGTGTAGTGTATGTTTTGCCCATCTACCTCATTAAAGTATTTGTCTATCCTTTGATGAATATTTTTGACAAATAGTTTTACTTTTATTTTTAAATACATACAATTTTTACTTGTGCCCATTTTTCAACCCACATTCCTATATATTTTTATCAGCTTACTTGCTTAGAATTTATAATTACTATTAATCACCTTATTTGCTAAAAATTGTACTTATCTTTTAATAGTTTAATATTAATAAATTTTACTTTTGTACACTTTTATACACTTTAGCACTTATTTCTCCTCTAATAGTTAACTTTGATTTTCATTATATTGCCTTTAATAAATTTTATAATCACAACTAGTGCAATACTGAATCTTAATATTTGTTTCATTATAACTTACTACTAATCATAGTAATTTTCCAACCAGTTCTATTAGCTAGTTAAATAATAAATCAATTACACTGTAAAGATATATCCTAAACCTCTGTGACTTCTGTTCAAAAGTGTGTTAATCCAATAGCTAGTAAAATCAATTGATCAGATATCATATCTTTATGTTTAGCATTATTCATTGTTCTTAAGTCTTTTTAGAATCACACTCATATATAAACTTTTGTTTAATTAATTAACTAACTCAGGTGCTAACTCAGGTGCTATAGTTTTAGATTCTTATTAGCTGTAAATTGACTACCTTAGCTCATTTTTTCATTTTTGTAAACATATCCAACGTACTAACTCACGTGCCAAGAAATCCTTTTGCATTGTCCTATTCTTAGGTCTACTTGCGTTGTTCTATTTTTAAGTTTAATTATAGAATCACACTAAATCTTATGATTCCAAACATTGATCCAGATACCAACCTTCTATTATATGACTTACATGAACCTAACAACAACTGTCATTACTAAACTGTAACTGCAATGCAATTAATTGTTTTAAATTGTTATCTCATGCAATTAGTTGCATTGCTACAATTAATTGATATGTTCAACTTATATTCAAACTTTATAACTTAGATACGCAATTATACTTATTTTATAAATTATCAACCATAACTTTTTACCATGTAGTCTAGAATTAAGTAGTCCTAAGAATGCCCGCAATGCACAGCATATTAGGGGCTTTTGGCATGTACATCTCATTAATAACTATGTAATAACTATGTAATAACTATGTATAACTATGTCTACCATGTACCACTGTACCATGTCTCAATAAAGTATTATTATTATTATTATTATTATTATTATTATTATTATTATTATTATTATTATTATTATTATTATTATTATTATTATTATTATTATTATTATTATTATTATATTTGACAGTGTCTAAATATTGGTTATAAGTCTCAGACTCCTGTGGGCTTGGTTTATTTACATCTAAACCTATCGCATCTAAATCTCATAACTTATCAACTGGCTCATTCATTTCTTCCAGTAATGATAATTTTTGTTGTGGTACATGATCAGCAGTTATTCTTGTAACTAGTACATTTTCTACTGAATCAATTTCAGCTTCTTTCCCGCTTTGAGAGGGAATTGGACCACATATCATATGGCCTCCAGCTGCTTTCAGCAAGTGAACATCATGTTTACTTACTATATTTTCCACAAAACAGTGATAGTAATTAATCACTTCCAATGATTAAATCAATTGGACTAATTGTTGACCTTGGCTGCCTTCAGTGCTGCAACTGTATCTTTTAATCCCCGGATCTGCACTGACTTAGGCAAATCATCGACTACCACAGCTTCTACTGTCTTTTTCCTGTTTCCTAGACCCATTGTGAATCTGGCTAGGTCATATTTCTGCTTACCAGAACTTTGGAAAAATCCAGCTATTTCTAACTGTATTTTGGCATGGGGTTGCTTATTCAGTTTTTGCAACACTGTTCGTCTTACGAAAGACCTTTGTGAGCCTTGATCAAATAATGTTAGCACACTGGTTTTGTGTAATTTATGGGATACCTCTACTCGAGCTATTGGGAGAGCAGTTGATTTAGACTTATCTCTCACATTTAATGCTGCTGTTTGTTAACTTGCTGACTCTGTGGAAGTCGGTTGTTCAGCATAAGTGCTTGGGCATAATGCTGTGTGATGCATTCCCTTGCATTTAAAACACTTCTTCAGTGAGCATTTACCTCCCTTGTGTTCACCTAAACACTTAATGCACCTTTTCAGCTGTTGAGCACGTTGTTTCCGTGCCTCCATTGTTGTGTATTGAATGCAATACTGTGCCTAATGTGTTCCATCACAAAGTACACATTTTAGAGTACGTTTATGTGTGACAGTCTGTTTACTGTCTGTTGTGTTCACAGCTTGATAAGTGCCTACATGGGATTTCCCATTATGTGGTTTAGTGGGAGTAGGTACACTCTTTTTGTACTGAGTTGAAGGTTTATTATCCACAACAGGATTAGTGGATTTCTCATCTTGTCTCGTTGCTTGCATGCATGAGACTATTGTTTGTAAACCATTGCTAATTTCTTCACAAGTGAAATAGCGTTTATTGAACATAATATTTAAACGTTCAGTGGTTTGTGTTGACAGTTTATCTTGTATAATACCACTGATAAACCAATCACATTGCCTTAGGTTATATTTAACTTCTAGAGTTCTAAGACTATTGTCTAATGTGATTCTAAATGACAGTAAGTCTGAAAGACAATGTTTGGGTGGTTTCAAGCTTGATATTAAGACTGCATGTCTAACCCTGGCTTTGTCAGCATCAAGATAATTATCTGCTAAGACACGTAAGGCTAGAGCATAATTGCCTTTGACCACCGGAAATTATTTAATCAGTTCATAGGGTTCACCTTTCACGAGATATCTGAGATAATTGAACATAGCTATCTCATCTATGTCAGTACGTGAATTCACTAAAGAATTAAACCCACTAATGAACTCTTCATAATCATTACCTTCAAAAATAGGCAGAGCCAATTTAGGAAGACTTGGTAAGCCAACACCAGGTGTGGCAGGTGTGACAGGTGTTGGGACAGGTGTCTGACCACTGATTACAGTAGGTTTCTGTGACAAAGTTTTGCGGCAGATAGCCTGTATTCCTGTCCACCTTAATTGTTGTTCACTAAAGGCATCCAAGACACTTTTAATTTCTTCCTCTGACGAGTTGGTATCTAGAAATTCCTTTTCGTAAATCTCGTAGCCTGAATTAATGATTTCCAGACGTTTATTAAATAATTGAGATTTAATTTCCAACTGATCATAGTCTATATTTGTGTATTGGGTTAAACCTATACAGACTGAAATTAATTGCTCTAATTGAGTAATTTTCGTCTGTAACGTGTTGAATTTTGTGGTTAATGACGACATTTTCCTAGTATAATGACTAACAACACAGAGTGTTTAAAAACTCCAGCTGAGTTTGTTTTGACTGTGTCAGCACACTGCTGACCCACTAACCGTGTCTCTCAAGGTCAGTGGCCTTGAGGTTTGTTTATGTCCTGAATTGATGTCTCAGCTAAACTGAGTCTCAGCACTGACGTCACTTCACACATTAAAATATTACACTGTATATACATTACACATATATATTCAATGTTTATATACATACATATGTCACTGTTACAATGTTAATTAATATGAAAGTTTAAACTTAATATCACTTCCTATATTATATAAGAGACAAGCATAATACACAGTTTCTTCTCTTAATTTGTATCTATAAAAATTATAAACACTGTGTATATATAAACTCTGTGTATACATAAACGATGTGTATATGTATACACCAGCTGTACGCCTGCAGTCTGCTTCTCTGCTGACTTAGGCAGAAATGATCACCAGTAGCTGCCGCGAGGGTGAGTGGTGTGCCCCCCCAGTACTGTCCCCCAACCTTGGGTGACCCGACTACCGTTTTCTTCCTGGGTGTCGGGTGAGCGCCTGCCAGCTCGCGTTTTCTATGCCTCGCAAGAGCTTCCCATGCTCTTTGAATGAGATTAGGGACTCATATATTCTGATTTCTTTTGTGAAAACACTAGTTTTACAGCTTTTCTCGAAGGACCTTGGATCGTAGATACTTATACACTGGAGTATAAATCTTTGGACCACCATGTGGCCATTCTCCTGGATCGAATACGATCAAACATCCAGTTCGAAGGACCAAAACTCTGGAGGAATGTGCTCCTACGATAACATGGACTGTATGTGTTGCTAATACTTAGCTTATTGATGAATCCAAGATGTTGCAGCCATCCCCAACACCTTCACAGAGGATACATCCATGGCCTCATTCCCCACAGGGCTGTAAGGTAAAACATCAAGTGTGAGTCTATAATTATTGCCTTTCAGTCATTGATGGACTGAAAGGCGGTTTACTCACGTGTTTGGACTTAAAAGTCCACGCATAACCACCGTCAATGGGTAAATTTTGATGCTCTTGACATACAAGAACTGCGCAGTCCCCTGCCTGACAAGAACATAAAACCATACCTTGCTCGTGTAACGTGAGCGATGGTGTTGACTCCACCATATACAGCGGAAATGCTGTCTTGATTGTAGAATGCCGCTGATGAGTCACCGTCTTGTTTCGATGGAGTGCACTTGCGATTGTCTCTACGTTTGTCTTTTAGCAGTAATAAGAAGCTGCGCACACTTCTGAATATACCGTGATGTTATTCACTAAATGCGCTGGAACAGAGTTCTTATCTTATTTCCCAACATTAGTGGAGATTAAATTAGCGCACCGACGTCCACGACTAATGTCTTTGTTAGGTTACGTCGCCTTGCGCCGTATGACCCCTCGAGTCGTATGACCCCTTCAGAGGCCGAGTTCAATCTAACTCCTCGTGCAGCCTCGTGGTACCTCGTGGTGCTTGGCATGCTGATATCAGCACAATTTCAACAACTGCTACATGCTGCTACAAGTGGCAATAAAAATGCTTGTGTTCTCTAAGTACTTCAATCACTGTAGCACATGATTGTAATGTGAAGTGTAGAAACTAATGCAACAGTTTACTATAATTTTCCTGTTACGGCAAAGAGTTACATTTATCTCAAATGTCTATTAACTCACATATACACTCGCTGCTACTTGGTCAGACAACACGTGACACACTGTGGTCAGTACATCTGGAATGAGTTAATTTGTTTTTCGCAACCAGACTCGCCTCGTCTGGCCCCTTTCTAAGGGCGGAAAGGGTGAGGGCCATTAACAAGGGTAGAAAGGGTGGATACCTCCCTCTTTTGGAGAATTTTCTCTACATATACAGGCCTAGCTGACATCAATGACATACTTCTGTATAGAAAGCCCCTTGTTATGCAGAGCATTTCATGCAAATTAGGTCTTTGTTCCAGGATGCGACCCACACCAGTCGACTAACACCTAGGTACTCATTTTACTGATAGGTGAACATAGACAACCGGTGTAAAGAAACACGCCCAATGTTTCTACCCGCGCTGGAAATCGAACGCAGACCCTCGCCATGTGAAGCGAGAACTTTAGCGATCAGGCCACGGGGCACCGTGCACCGGGCACAATGCAGGCACTGTACTTCCCACCTCAAGGACTCAAATCTGTCTAACCGATTTCCCTGAATCCCTTCACAAAATGTTACTTTGCTCACTTTCCAACAGCTCGTCAGGTCACAAAAAACACTTGCCTCCACTCACTCCAGTCTAACACGCTCACATATGCCTGCTGTATGTTCAAGCCATTTGCACAAGAAAACCTCCTTTACCTAATCCCTCCATCCTTTCCTAGGACGACCCCTACCCCGCCTTCCTTCCATTACAGATTTGTATACCCTCCAAGTCATCCTATTTTGTTTCATCCTCTCTAAATGACCAAACCACCTCAACAATCTCTCCTCAGTCCTCTGAATAATACTTTTAGTAACTCCGTGCCTCCTCCTAATCTCCAAACAACATAATATGTATTCTACAAAATATATATTCTGCATAATATATATTCTTAGATATACTAGAATAATTTAATCCAAATTCCACCTCCCTTCTTTTTTTCTCTCCTATATATAACTTTTGTGGTCTCGCTCTATAATGGTGGATATATCTTCATAAAAAATGATAATTTCTAATTAATTATAACTATAGCTCATCTGCTGCAAAGCATTTGAAGCTCCCGTAGCTGATGAACCTTTAATAGAATTTTTAACTATATCCTCAAAGTCTCCCACTCAGGCAGACATTATATGTGAAATCCACCGTGCATGATGAAATATGACAAGGAAACACAGTTAGCTTTTGTTCCAATTATGTAACAATCATGTAGAATTGGGTAGCATCCAATTCTGGTAAAAAATAAATAATCTGCTTCAACACACACCCGCACACACACACACACACACACACACACACACACCCGCACGCACACACACACACCCGCACGCACACACACACACACACACACACACACACCCGCACGCACACACACACACCCGCACGCACACACACACACACACACACCCGCACGCAAAGAAGACCGCAGACAGAGTATAGTCTAGGTGGCCAAAAACTGCAACCTTCACTCAAAGAAAAAGATCTTGGGGTGAGTATAATACCGAGCACATCTCCTGAGGCACACATCAATCAGATAACTGCTGCAGCATACGGGCGGCTGGCAAACCTAAGAATAGCGTTCCAATACCTCACTAAGGAATCATTCAAGACTCTGTACACCATATACATCAGGCCCATACTGGAGTATGCAGCACCAGTTTGGAACCCACACCTGGTCAAGCACGTCAAGAAATTAGAGAAAGTACAAAGGTTTGCAACAAGACTAGTCCCAGAGCTAAGGGGATTGTCCTACGAAGAAAGGTTAAGGGAAATCGGACTGACGACACTAGAGGACAGGAGGGTTAGGGGAGACATGATAACGACATATAAAATACTGCGAGGAATGGATAAGGTGGACAGAGACAAGATGTTCCAGAGAGGGGACACAGAAACAAGGGGTCACAATTGGAAGTTGAAGACTCGTATGAGTCAAAGGGATGTTAGGAAGTATTTCTTCAGTCATAGAGTTGTCAGGAAGTGGAATAGCCTAGAAAGCGACATAGTGGAGGCAGGAACCATACATAGTTTTAAGACTAGGTTTGATAAAGCTCATGGAGCAGGGAGAGAGAGGACCTAGTAGCAATCAGTGAAGAGGTGGGGCCAGGAGCTATGACTCGACCCCTGCAACCACAAATAGGTGAGTATAAATAGGTGAGTACACACACACACACACACAAACCGATGGCATTGTGTACGTCACGCCCATACTGGAGTATGCAGCACCAGTTTGGAACCCACACCTGGTCAAGCACTTCAAGAAATTAGAGAAAGTGCAAAATACTGCGAGGAATAGATAAGGTGGACAGAGACAGGATGTTCCAGAGAGGGGACACAGAAACAAGGAGTCACAATTGGAAGTTGAAGACTCAGATGAGTTAAAGGGATGTTAGGAAGTATTTCTTCAGTTACAGAGTTGTGAGGAAGTGGAATAGTCTGGCAAGTGATGTAGTGGAGGCAGGAACCATACATTGCTTTAAGACGAGGTATGATAAAGCTCATGGAGCTGGGAAAGAGAGGACCTAGTAGCGATCAGTGAAGAGGCGGGGCCAGGAGCTGAGTCTCGACCCCTGCAACCACAAATAGGTGAGTACAGGCTTTAGCAACCCCTTATCTCTCAACATTCTCAACACCCGACAGTCCTCCCTCCCTTTCTCCCTCCTACTCACTATTTCACACACCCAGGCGCCGTGTCCTCACGTCAGCTCTCCTTCCCTCCCTCACTCCTTCACTACACACTCAGGCACCCTGTCTGCGTCAATACTGTTTTTTGTCCCAATAAGATTGGAGACCCGTGGCCCCTGGGAAAAGAGTGCCACAAGTTTCCTGAAAGAACTAGGTTCCAAGCTCATCGAAACTACTAGAGACCCAAGGACCGCTGCCTTCCTCTTCCAGGGTGATCCGGAGGGCAAATGTCTACTGCATCCTTGGTCCCTTCCAGCCTCTGAAAAACTGGAAATGATGCACAACTTGAATTGAAATTTCATCTACGAAATGTAAGCGCATGTGTCTGTAAGGTTCATACCAAACCGTAAAAATATATAGAAAAAAAATGTCCTCTGTAAAATGGTATGGTAGAAGTAGAAAAATGGTCATAAGGAATTTTAGCAGAAACTGTCCACGGCATTATGTCTGTTGACGTGTGGTGACGTGATTCCTGGTTCATGACAACATTTTTCCTAGTTAATCAACTGTGATACCATGCAAAGATTCAGCGCCTGAAGAAGCATTAGGTTGAAAGATCTAGAGCTATTGTTACCCAAACACACATATATATATATATATATATATATATATATATATATATATATATATATATATATATATATATATATATATATATATATATATATATATATATATATATATATATATATATATATATATATATACACACATACACTTTGCTCGGGTGTCTCTCTTCATCCAGGATCGTGTGAGTAGTACGAATGATATTCCCTAAAATACCACCTTCTGACCCAGTGAGCTCGAGCCCCTCTGGAGAGACCAAAATATGAGGTATCATTTGCATGAGAATATGTGAGCGAAGCATTTGTCTGGAGCAGCAGCGAGGGAGAGAAGGCGCAGGGCAAGCAAAGAAAGGATATATAAAAGCTTCTCTCTGATGCGCTGGGAATCTCACCTCTCAACCTGACATCTGGCTTTGCCATAACATAAGAGGTTTAGTCTGCCGCGAGCGCCTTATAAAGATGCACTCATTTTCTTGACTTGGAGGATATGTTGGTGGTGTTGCAGGTGTTGCAGGTGTGATGCTCTCTGAGGAAGATGTTGCTTTAAATATTTATAAATCTCTCGGTCCTATGTGTTCGTTTGTCTCCCCCCTCCTCTGTCTCCCTCTCTGTCTGTTTGATGTTTCTTCCTGCTTGTTTGTGTGTCTATTTATCTTTCTTCCTGGTTGTTTGACTTTTTGTTTCATGCCTCCTTGTCTATGTGTCTAATTGTCTTTTATTCCCGACTGTTTGCCTCTCTGTTTTCTCGTATTTCTTTCTGTCTGTTTGATGAATCTTTGTTTGATTCTACTATGCTTCTACTACTACAACTACTTCTAATGCTGCTGCTGCTGCTGCTGCTATTTTACCCCTCCTCCTCCTCCTATTACTACTATTACTGCTACTGCTACTACTACTGTACTACCGATAACACTACTACGGTACTACTACTGCTCCAACTTCTACTGCTGTTACTACTCATACTGTTAACGTAAAGAAAAAAGGCAAGCAGGAGGAGAGGTGAAGAGGAGACGCTTGATGTGAATGAAGTGAGAAATCTCATTGGAATTATTCAAAGGCTGGGAAAAACTACCTTTCTTGAGGTGTGAGAGTGAGGGTAGTGGCTTGGGGAAAGTGACGCAGGGGGATGAGGGAAAGTGACGTAGGGCGATGAGGGGAGGGGATGTGACGTAGGGTGGTAAGATGTGTGCAGACGATGAGAAAACAGTTGAGAATACAAGGTACGTACCTCGTAGCACAGGTTCACAACTTTGAAGGACTTGATTCGCAGCCAGGACGAGGCGGGACTCAGGGGCCAGGTCTCCCGTCACCTTCCCTCTGTTCACCTAACAGTAAATAGTTAGCTAGGCGTTAGTCGAGTGATGTGGGTCGCATCCTGGGGCAGGACTGAAAGAGGGGCCCCAATGGAAATATGCTACAGTGCTCCGCCTGGGTTATTAGCCCCTCGGGGTTACTAATCTAAATAAAATCCTCGTCTTTTGCTGACGGTTGAATACAGAGAATGCTTTCAGCGAGATTCAAAAATGTTGCAGGTGTGGTCAAACATGTGACTACTGGAGTAGTTAGGTAGTAGCAGCCAGTAAACAACCCCTCCCTCCCCTCCACCTCCTCTCCACACGTGACTAAGCCTGCTGAGTTTATTAAAAAGAATCAGGAGTTTACAGCCAGTCTATTACTCTATACATGGAGTATATCTGGAGAGAGTTTCGGGGAGTCAACGCCCCCGCGGCCCGGTCTGTGATCAGGCCTAACTGAGTAATACGGAATAAATTGAGAGAGTAAAGGAATTGAACCAAACACGTTTGGAAAGAAAAGAGTCAAGTGATGGTAGATGGAATTGATAGGCTGAATTGAAAAATAACTTTGTTTTATAATAAGAGGATCTGAAACACTGGTAAACAGACGTAAGTTTGAAGCACTGATGTGTTACATGGACGTTACGAAGTACTTTATTTTCAGTTTCAGTGTAATAGGGAAGTGGATGAACTGAATAAGTGATTGAGGCAAAGTCTATACACAGTTTTAAGAGTGGGTATGATAGGTGTTAAGCGACTACAAACCATTAATGCTGATCGGCGAAGTTTGAGTTGCTGGGCCAAGAACCAGAACACAACCCCAGTAAACAAAAACAGTTGAGAAATAATGCGTGAAAACACACACACGCACACACTTGCACACACACACACACACACACACACACACACACACACAAGGGTAAAACTAACAAGCCGAACATTTTCTAATGAAACAAGAGTAGTAAGAAAGCACTTCACGTAGAGCACAAGTGCCAAGGGAGCTCTTGAAGGCTTCCGTATCGGCTCTCATACTCACACTAATTCTTCCATTCTTTTGTTCCATTCTGTTGTGTTGACTACTAGGGTAAAAAAAATAGTCTTGCCAGGAATTTTTGTTTAAAATAAAATTGTATAAGAGCGACCAATACTTTCACCTCATGAAAATAGCTTCTGGTTGCATGTAAACCACATGTCGTGTTGGGCAAAGCAATTCTCTGTGATTATTTTGCTAACTTATTGTAAATGAAGAAGATGATTTTGCGCAGTGTGCTAGGCCCTGGAGTTAGCAACCCCAGATAATCCAAGAAAGCCAATCAGTGTTGCTTATTTCCGTTGGGGGTCTTTTGATCCTCATTCCTGGGAGACGACCCTCAACTGCCAGCTAACACCTACGTACCTATTTACTGCTAGGTGAACAGGAGCAAGGGTCTGCAGAAACTCGTTTTATCGATAAGCTGATCAAGCACTCCGGCATCTCGTAGGCTTATATGAAGCTTTACAACCCATGCTTGAAGTCTGGCGGCTGCTCTTGCATCAAAGTAAATAACTAACAGAGTTGACACGATTATGAATAATGGAGGTGTATACGGGCACACTCCTCACACAAATCCGTCAGTGGATACCATGGAAACAGTAACGACGGACAGTCCCCATGATCTAACACAATCAAATGAGGATAACTTGTGGGTAGCGCACAACTCCAATGGTAAGTCAGCGGTCGCTGCTGTCGTGGCTCACCGTAATGACCAATGACTACCGCACCTCCACATGCTTTGCCACGCCTCCGTCACGCCTCCACCACTGAACTGGTCATCTTATGAAAAAGACAAGTCAGGGGAGTTTTAGTGGCGAATAAAACACCACCAGAACAACAGTACGGTAAGAAAAGCGTGAAGCTTGTACAAAGATGCCTCGGAACTCTTCCACCGTCTTTTTTATTATACGTGCAGTTTGCTAGAGGGTTCACTCCTCCATATGACAGCATGAGTTACGATGTGGAGTGTCTCTAGTTGTGTTGGTTCACTGATATCTGTTGTTCTTGCAGTTGTTTGTGGGAATCAAAGTCTTAGTGTTCCTCTTGTCACTGCACTGTGAAAATACTGTGTTATTGATAATATTTAGATACTGTCCAGTTGGATGGTCGTTCGTAGGAATAGGGTTAGTACCTCAGCTATATTTAGTTTTATATGTAATGAGTAGATTCTACCAGCCCCTCATCGTACCAGCGATGAGATTCTGAAATAAATTAATAAAAAAAATTATTTTACTGATAACAAGTGAGCCCTAAACTCTTTGTACTTTAATATCTCATATATATGAAAATTAAAACTCTGATATAAAGCCTATCAAACACTAGTAGCAGTCTCCGTTGACTGTGCGAGCGTCGATATATCGATGTTACTACTGTCTACACAGTATAACAGTAAGTTATCTTCTTGCTCTCCGCTATCACCAGGCAAGCTGCCATTATAAAAGATTTGGTAAAGATTGTGTGATACTGGAATACGTACTAGGAATTTAGTAGAGTTTTCAAACAGAGTTTTGATTTAACATTACAATTACAGTCGTGTTTACAACTTCGTCTTCTACTGCAGTTATTAATACTTTTTAGTGTTAAAGCATTCGTATAGATAAATTAATAGCCTCTTTTCCTTGTAGCTATTGATATGTTCAATTCTATTTATATTCGTTGTCATTGTAAGATATTAATGTCTAGAAATAATATAGAGAATGTAAGGCAAACTTTTGTTCAGTCCAGCTCGTTACCTTGACCAGTCTACAGACTAGTCGCAAACGTTCAGTGACTAACTTGCAGTTGTCTCTGCAACATCCGGTCACTTGTTATGGATATTGTGTTATTGAAATGCATTTGTAATGGGCTTCATTAAGTCTGATATCTGTAAAGTGTTTGTCCAGTTATTTCTTAAACGATTATATTGCATTTGTTGTTATAACAACATTGCGTTCCGGTATCCTGTGTTTGTGTCTCTCTCTTGGGAAAGAACGTCCTCCCTTCCTTCCTTCCTCAATTCAATTAGCTTCTGTCTTTTGAGTGTGTCAAATTTGTTAATGTCTTTTGAGATTGGATGAAGTTTTCTCTCGGTCGTTTCTTCTGTGGGTTCATTCACTATAACTTTTAAGGTTTACCGCCTTTTCATGAATAAAATGGAGGCTCTTTTTTCATGTATGTACCAGCTGGTTGCCTTTCTCTTCAGCTTCATTAGTCCAGACCACGTATTATCACCTGTACTAGTCCAGACCACGTATCTTCACCTGTACTAGTCCAGACCACGTATCATTACCTTCACTAGTGGGGACCACGTCTCTATACCTCACAGAGCAGCACCATAATAAAGGAAAGACCTAGGACAGCCGACTTTCATGTCGCTCGAATTAATACATAAAGGGACTCGGCCGCTCAATACATCCATCGGAGCTCCTTTGTCAGGTGTGTGTGTGGAGAACCCTGTGACAGAGCCGAGGATGTTGGTTTATTGATACAAAACTACGCCTTCACCTCCCTTTCTATAACTGCCACAAACACACCAGTTGCTCACACACCTACATCCGTTAAGCACACGCCTACACCTGCCACTCACACATCTGACAACCCTCCCTCCCACCCTACATGCTACCTGTCACTCTCCTCCAAGCAGCTGCTATCTGAGCCTTTGATGACCAAGTCAGCGTCTGCTCAGTGAAGAGAGAGAGTTTTTCCTTTGTTCTTCACCCAAAAGGTCTCCGTTTGCAGAAACATGCAAATATTGGAATCGAACTCTCAAGAAGATTACGTCCAGCCCCTCCTTTGCAACTTTATCGACTTGTGAAAGGTGCTATACAGTTTCCAGGAGACACAGGCAACTTTTTGAAATGTGCCAGTCCTCTTGTGAAAGGTATTAGCAGTTACCCAAAGGTATCACCCAATTCCGAAATGCAATATCATCCTTCCCAAAGGCTGTCATCGATCTTCTCATAGAAATTCAACGGCTTGCTTTCCAAATGCACCATTCTAATTCTCAGTAGAGCTACACTGCTTTCCAAAGGTGCTATTCAGTCCTTGTTTCGTTGTTTTACCAGATATAAAGCCTACCTACAGCTGCATGTCGCCTGCATACCATAAGGCAAAGATTTTTGATACCTAATATAAATATATATATATATATATATATATATATATATATATATATATATATATATATATTAATATATATCACTACATCATATACACACTACATTCATTAATATGACAAATACAGAATACATTATAGAAAACACATATATAATATATATATATATATATATATATATATATATATATATATATATATATATATATATATATATATATATATATATATATATATATATATATATATATATATATATATATATATATATATATATATGTCGTGCCGATTAGGTAAAACTTGCGATTTTGGCTTAAATAGCAACGCTCACCTTGCCATATAAGACAAGTGAAAATTTGTGTATGCAATAATTTCGCCAAAATCATTCTGAACATAACGAAAAAAATATATTTCATTGTGTTTGTTTATTATTAAATTAATGTTAACGTATCTAAAATATATTTAGTTGGGTTAGGCTAAATTAAATTGCGCTTGTTGTAATAAGGTTAGGTAGGTTTTCAAAGTTTCTCTTGGTACAAAATTATAAATTCTTACATCAACATAAATGAAAAAATATATCTTTATACGTATAAGAGAAAATTTTAGAAAGGACTTAATTTTAGATGAGTTCTTGCTAATTGACCAGTTTTACCTAATCGGCACGACATATATATATATATATATATATATATATATATATATATATATATTCTTCTTTCTTTCAACACGTCGGCCGTTTCCCACCGAAGCAGGGTGGCCCAAAAGAAAAAACGAAAGTTTCTCCTTTTACATTTAGTAATATATACAGGAGAAGGGATTACTAGCCCCTTGCACCCGGCATTTTAGTCGCCTCTTACGACACGCATGGCTTACGGAGGAAGAATTCTGTTCCACTTGCCCATGGAGATAAGAGGAAATAAGAACAAGAACTAGTAAGAAAATAGAAGAAAACCCAGAGGGGTGTGTGTATATACATATGCTTGTACATGAATGTGTAGTGTGACCTAAGTGTAAGTAGAAGTAACAAGACATACCTGAAATCTTGCATGTTTATGAGACAGAAAAGAGACACCAGCAATCCTACCATCATGTAAAACAAATACAGGCTTTCGTTTTACACTCACTTGGCAGGACGGTAGTACCTCCCTGGGCGGTTGCTGTCTACCAACCTACTACCTAGAATATATATATATATATATATATATATATATATATATATATATATATATATATATATATATATATATATATATATACATACACTTCTGCTCTCGGTACACACACGCATCAAGAGAGGTATTTGCATCAGAATATAAACCAAAGATAAGTCGTAATGGACGACTATCTATGAATAAACAAAAGAGTGAACGGGAATTGAACAGTGATACATGCGTGTGGCATGCTGAGCGCTGTACTTGTGTGGCTCAATTGTGCAGCGCTGAACCTGACGCATTAATGGACCTCGGTCCGAATCCCCCGTTCATTCTTCTGTTTATGCATCAAGCAGGTCGGGAATGTGGTTTGCACACACACAAACAACACCTACACACACTGCAGGTGTTGTTAGTGGAGAGGGTAGGTTTGTTTGCAATCGTGTCATTACGATTTCGTGAGTCAGGGTGGGTGTTGTTAGTGGTCAGGTTGGGTGTTAGTGGTGAGGGTGGGTGGTGTTAGTGGTCAGGTTGGGTGTTAGTGGTGAGGGTGGGTGTTGTTAGTGGTCAGGTTGGGTGTTAGTGGGGAGGGTGGGTGTTGTTAGTGGTCAGGTTGGGTGTTAGTGGTGAGGGTGGGTGGTGTTAGTGGTCAGGTTGGGTGTTAGTGGTGAGGGTGGGTGGTGTTAGTTAAGTTAGTTTTGTAGCCACGAACACCACCTACCGTCACCACTAAAGCTTACAATATATCCAGGGCGTCTCTCCACAACTCTTGGAATTTTTTTCCACCTAGATTAACTCTGCACAACGCCATTACCCGCCACACTGCTCCTGAATAGAGACCTCCGCCCACACCCTCTCTTCTCCGGCTAATGAAGGGAACCCAGGCTTCCACATCAATACAGTTTTTTTTTCGTATAAATGTGCTTTTGATGAGCTGGTCTTGGGAAGTTAAATGTTTATTTCATTATTTAGCACCGTGTTGAAATTGATATCGTGGTGGCCCAAATGTGAGTGTGGTGATTAGCCAAGTATTGAAAGTAGGTCTATTGCAGTGCTTCTTTGATAAGTCTTGTGGTATTTAAGTTCATCTTTTCGACTCTTCTGAAAATTTAATTTCATGTTACTTCATGTTAATATTATTCTTAATAATAATAATAATATTATTAATAATAATAATAATATTAATAATAATAGTAATAGTAATAGTAATAATAATAATAATAATAATAATAATAATAATAATAATAATAATAATAATAATATTATTATTATTATTATTATTATTATTATTATTATTATTATTATTATTATTATTATTATTATTATTATTATTATTATTATTATTATGTTAGGTTAGGTAAGGTTTGTCAGGAAACAGGACAAGTGTTTCCTGACGCTGGCCTTAGTCAGATGATGACCCACCGTTGGAGCTTTTGGTCATCTGACTGGGAAATGGGAGGAAATTATTTTTTGATGCGAGGAAAACCAGAGAAGCTCTGAATTTTTGGATCAAGAGCCCTTCACCAGCATGGAGGAACCTTCAGCAGGAGGCACGCTCCTTGAAGGGCTTCCCTCAAACTGTTAACAGACTTTAAGCTCGGCTACATTGCAGGAAGTTACCAAAGTAACTTCAGAATGACGAGGGTAGATGATAGGCGTGAGGGTTATTGGTGAAAGAGAGAGAAAGAGAGAGAGAGAGGGAGAGAGAGAGGGCACGGCCTGCTTGCAGAACACAGGCGATAAGGACCTGGCCAACACACGACCCTCCACTCAGGTAACGACGCTGGAAAACTGCCTTTGGAAGCAATTTCCGATGTGTCAGCCCAGATCGCCCGAGTAACGTATTGACTAATATACTGTGAGGGAGGAACAGTCCAATTTGCGTACCGTGTATTTTGGGTACCAAATTTTCCTGCTCTATCGCGGTCTGGCTTGCCAGAATTCAGTAACATTATCTTGTGTAATAAGTATGTGTGCGAGTGAGAGAGAGAGAGAGAGAGAGAGAGAGAGAGAGAGAGAGAGAGAGAGAGAGAGAGAGAGAGAGAGAGAGAGAGAGAGAGAATCAGTTTCATTGTCATCAGGTTGCTAAGTATCATTAATTAGCGTTAAGATTACGGACACGCTGAGGATAATCTCACCACTAATTGATCATCATGTCGGTCACCGCAACATAATGGACATTCCCAGCCATCACTTGTTATCATTTTATACCGAGATTACTGCCACAACAACAGCAGGAACTGCTACTACTACTACTACTACTGCTACTACTACTACTATTACTACACCACTACTATTACTACAACAGCTACTACTACTAAAACTACTACTATTTCATTGTTATTATTATTACTACTACTATTACCACCAGTACTGTTACCACTACTACTACTACTATCATTTTCTAGACTTCCTTTATATACCATCAGTGTCTGTATACTGTACTGATTGCCTTAGTTTAGCAAAACTCTAGATGAGCGAAACGTAGCAGTATTAAATGTCTTATTAGTTGTACATCACTTGATTCACAAATAGTAAGACAGTTGTACATCAAGGGAAGTACAGTGCCTGCACTCTGAAGGAGGGTGGGGGGGATATGGCAGTTTCGAGGGACATTTGAGTTGTGGTGTCGGCTCGCCTCTTGCGAGACAGTGATTGAGTGAATGATGGTGAAGATGTTTCTTCTTTTACGGGTCACCCTTCCTTGGTGATAAAAGAAAAAAATATTTATTCAGACATGTTACTGGGTGGCTGAGGTGTCAGCAGGTCACTAAGTAGCTGAGGTGTCAGCAGGTCACTAACTGGCTGAGGTGTCAGCAGGTTACTGAGTCGCTGAAGTGTCAGCAGGTTACTGAGTGACTGAGGTGTCAGCAGATTACTGAGTGGATGAGGTGTCTTCAGACTAATCACAGCCTCATGTGTCAGCAGCTAATCACTACCTCAGGTGTCAGCAGCTAATCACTACCTCAGGTGTCAGCAGCTAATCACTACCTCAGGTGTCAGCAGCTTATCACTACCTCAGGTATCAGCAGCTAATCACTACCTCAGGTGTCAGCAGCTAATCACTACCTCAGGTGTCAGCAGCTAATCACTACCTCAGGTGTCAGCAGCTAATCACTACCTCAGGTGTCAGCAGCTTATCACTACCTCAGGTGTCAGAAGCTAATCGCTACCTCAGGTATCAGCAGCTAATCACTACCTCAGGTGTCAACAGCTAATCACTACCTCAGATATCAACCGGTTAATTAGTGCTCCAGATATCAGCAGGATAATTAGCAGCAAAATAAGTTAAACGTCCTTGTATATGAAGAGTGCTCATGTATTATCCAGCAGACTGACGCTACCCTGGTTAATCCAAGACTTTATTAAGTGGGTGAATGGGGGTTAATTAAAGGAAGCAGTTGAGCAAGTTACTGATGGAAACGACAGAGTGCTGAGGAGACGAAATAGTTTCGTCTCGAGCTGAGGAAGAGGAATGAGAAAAGATGAGGTGTGAGCTGAGGAAAAGTAATTAAAGAGGCTGAATTGGCAGAGTGAACTGAGAAAGAGTGAAAGAGGCAGTACTAAGAGAGTGAGCTGAGTAAGAAGAATGAGAGTGACTGTAGATTCAGTGCGAGCTGAAAGCTAAAATGAGAAAGAAGCAGAATTGACAACGTGAGATGAGGAATAGGAGAGGGATAGATAGATAGATAGATAGATAGATAGATAGATAGATAGATAGATAGATAGATAGATAGATAGATAGATAGATAGATAGATAGATAGAGAGAGAGAGAGAGAGATGAGAACTGTCACGAGGCTCTCAGCCTTCATCGGTACCTCAAAGACTTTTCTATATTCGGCTGGGGAGCTGTAAGCAACTCAGAGGACATCATTACCACACCAACACATCATGTACGGTCAGTAGGAAGCAGCCTCGAAGCAGGTGACAAGTTTGATGTAGGTGGCAGATGTGGTGATGACAGGTGTGGTGATGGCAGGTGTGGTGGAAGTGGTATGTGTGATGGAGGTGGCATGTGTGGGGGAGGTGGCATGTGTGGTAGAGGTGGCATGTGTGGTGGAGGTGGCAGGTATGGTGATGGCAGGTGTGGTGGAGGTGGCATAAGTGGTGGAGGTGGCAGGTGTGGCGATGGCAGGTGTGGTGGAGGTGGCATGTGTGGTGGAGGTGGCATGTGTGGTGGGGGTGGCATGTGTGGTGGAGGTGGCATGGGTGGTGGAGGTGGTATGTGTTTTGATGGCAGGTGTGGTGGAGGTGGCATGTGTGGTGGTGGCAGGTGTGATGTAGGTGGCAGATGTGGTAGAGGTGGCAAATGTGATGAAAGTGGCAGGCGTAATATAGGTGACAGGTGTAATGTAAGTGGCAGGTGTGATGGAGGTGGCAGGTGTAATGTATGTGGCAGGTGGGATGTAGGTGGCAGGTGTGATGTGGGTGGCAGGTGTGATGCCGGTAGCAGGTGTGGTTGAAGTGGCAGGTGTGATGGAGGTGGCAGGTGGGATGTAGGTGGCAGGTGTGATGTGGGTGGCAGGTGTGATGTAGGTAGCAGGTGTGGTTGAAGTGGCAGGTGTGATGGAGGTGGCAGGTGTGATGGAGGTGACAGGTGTAATGTAGGTGGCAGGTGGGATGTAGGAGGCAGGTGTGATGTGGGTGGCAGGTGTGATGCCGGTAGCAGGTGTGGTTGAAGTGGCAGGTGTGATGGAGGTGGCAGGCGAAATATAGGTGACAGGTGTAATGTAGGTGGCAGATGTGATGGAGGTGGCAGGTGTAATGTAGGTGGCAGGTGGGATGTAGGAGGCAGGTGTGATGTGAGTGGCAGGTGTGATGTAGGTAGCAGGTGTGGTTGAAGTGGCAGGTGTGATGGAGGTGGCAGGTGTGGTGAGGGTGGCAGGTGTGGTGGAGGTGGCAGGTGTGATGTAGGTGGCAGGTGTGATGTAGGTAGCAGGTGTGGTTGAAGTGGCAGGTGTGATGGAGGTGGCAAGTGTGGCGGAGGTGGCAGGTGTGGTGGAGGTGGCAGGTGTGATGTAGGTGGCAGTCGTGGCTCAGAAAATGTTAATCCAGAATGCTATACATTCCAGAAAGCAACACAGGCAACAGCACAGGCAGTAACATACGTCAGAGAGCAACACAGGCAGCATGATACAACCACAACAACACAGGCAACACGACACCACCACAGCCACACGGGCAGCAGACGGGCATCGTCAAGCGTCACGAGAGGAACCAGAGATGATGACCGTCATCAAAGGCCATCATGGCTACCAAGGACGCTATCAGGGCAGCTCAGGGCCCCAGAGCCTCACCGATCATCACTTCTATCAAGCTCCAGGGATTTGCTCCCTCCTCCGCTACGCTTACTTCTCCTCTTGCCTGCTCTGCATGGCTGCTATCACTCTATTTCGGCTTGTCGAACTATCTATATTTCTCAGATGTTTTAATCTCCTCCTTGCGCTGCGTACGAAAAGTGTGGCGCTATCTCTCGCTATGTATCGTGTCTTCATTCTTCAGTACACTATGTATCATGTCGCGCTAATCAATATATTGTGTAGTTCGCTAGTTTGATACGGGGTTCATTTTTAACGTGTCCTCCCAGCATCCACAATATCTGACCGAGGTATTTTGTTTACAACCTCCATCAAAGGGAGGCGAGGCGAGGAGGACCAGAAAGGGGATCAGGGAAGAGAAAAGTAAATAAACACTACATCAGGCTGGACAGACAGCAATGTCCGCCGAGACATTGCCGAAAAACAGCTTTTCAGCTCGTTGTGGCATAGATGGGCGATGGTCTCGACCTATACTAAGACATGAGGCGATGGTAGTATCGACCTAAATTGAGACATGAGGCGATGGTAGTATCGACCTATTCTGAGACATGAGGCGATGAAGGTCTGATGTTTGTAATATATGAATATTCTATTACACAATATTGAAGACTATGTCCTTCCTCCTGGCTAGCGAGTTAACATTTGAGGTATTCACTATTATAAGGTTCGTCCACAACTGCTTGTCACAAGTTCTAATATCCGAAACTAATTCTTACAATTACAGTATACTCGTAATTAGGTATACTTATTTTTTTATTAAGCGAGATTGGGTACATTAGCCGTGTGCTGCTACCCTATTCTATATAGCTAAATAGTGGAAACAAAGAATAACTATGTTTTCTGTAATATTTCGTAAGCTAAGTGATGTTTCTTTACAAGCAATACATCTTAAGAAATGAGAACGCAGTATTGAGTATACCCGGGAGGCTGCATGGGAGCAGTCACGGTCGAGGACAGTGTCCTAAGCTTTCACCCTGAGACTGGTGTTATTAGGATTATAATAAAAATGTATAAGCTGTTTGGACACCTTATAGACAACGCTACGATTGGAGACCAGCTTAAAAAAAATGGTATCCAAGTGAAATGATGTCTGAATAAAGCGTTCAAGCAGCTTATGTGTCTTTGTTGAAAGAACCTGTCAGTATTTTATAGCTCTTATGTCCTGGGTTATAACAGTCAAAAGCGACAAAGAGTTAAGGTGGCGCCACTTTATTGGATAGCGTTAAGCGCAGGTGTGAGCTTAACGTTCAGTTTTATTTCCAGTTTCTTGGTTAGATGAAAATCGTTACAGCTTTGGTATTGTGACTTATTTCTGAATTGCGAGATTCATCATCAACTTTTGGTCTTTATCAACGCTCACACTTGAGCGTAAAGTTCTCCAGTAAAAACCCGGATTTCCTAAGTATCTGCTGAAACTCATTTGTCGGCGGCAGTTTGTAATTCATTCCAGTCTTAATAGCAGACGTTCTAAAACTAAACATTTTGGGCCCCCAGTCCATTCCTGAGACACATTAGGTATAATAATTAGGAACCAATTAGTGGTTTAATATATTTTAATTCCTCGAAGGTACTCGTTTACTGAAGTAAAACTTCATCTAATTGGCGTCTTAATATTCATTGCCTGTGTACTGAAACTAGGGAAGGTTTAACACAATTAGTGGCATGTACAGGTGACATCTTGTCGATGTCATACAACCATTGGTTTCCAAGCAACAACTTGAGAAAGCCTCTTCTGATCGGCTGTAAACTTTCAAAAATGGAGTGTGTGGGTACCAGTTTGAGAATTAATTTTAAATAGTATAATCTTCTGTGAAATAACGTGGGTACAGCTCTTCTAAACCGCTTCTGTCTTAATAAATTATTGCATCTAATTAAAAGATAATTCTTTACGTGTTTAGGATCTGTTATACAAGATAGTCACTTTAACGTCGTAGTTCACAAACTTGAATTTTTTGTGTTCTGCGCGATAACTTAAGAATGCATCTCCTGGTTGGCTTCAAACGTTTAGTGCTGGCGTGTTTTCCTGAAAGGAAGCTTTGCATTGATTTATGAGATGCAAGTTTTAATTTGCCAAATTGATTAAACAGATTGATTTTCGTGCAATGCCTCTATTATGTCCTTTTTGGTCAGCTTCAAACCTTAAGCACTGGTGTATTTTAATTAAAAATCACCAAAAACAATGAACCAGTCATCCCAAACTGTGCGCCAGTGATAACAAACCATGAACCAGTCATCCCAAACTGTGCCCCAATGATAACAAACCATGAACCAGTCATCCCACACTGTGCCCCAGTGATAACAAACCATGAACCAGTCATCCCAAACTGTGCACCAGTGATAACAAACCATGAACCAGTCATCCCTAACTGTGCCCCAGTGATAACAAACCATGAACCAGTCATCCCTAACTGTGCCCCAGTGATAAACCATGAACCAGTCATCCCAAACTGTGCCCCAGTGATAACAAACCATGAACCAGTCATCCCAAACTGTGCCCCAGTGATAACAAACCATGAACCAGTCATCCCTAACTTTGCCCCAGTGATAACAAACCATGAACCAGTCATCCCAAACTGTGCCCCAGTGATAACAAACCATGAACCAGTCATCCCTAACTTTGCCCCAGTGATAACAAACCATGAACCAGTCATCCCTAACTTTGCCCCAGTGATAACAAACCATGAACCAGTCATCCCAAACTTTGCCCCAGTGATAACAAACCATGAACCAGTCATCCCAAACTGTGCGCCAGTCATAACAAACCATGAACCAGTCATCCCAAACTGTGCTCCAGTGATAACAAACCATGAACCAGTCATCCCAAACTGTGCCCCAGTGATAACAAACCATGAACCAGTCATCCCAAACTGTGCCCCAGTGATAACAAACCATGAACCAGTCATCCCAAACTGTGCCCCAATGATAACAAACCATGAACCAGTCATCCTAAACTGTGCCCCAGTGATAACAAACCATGAACCAGTCATCCCAAACTGTGCCCCAGTGATAACAAACCATGAACCAGTCATCCCAAACTGTGCCCCAATGATAACAAACCATGAACCAGTCATCCTAAACTGTGCCCCAGTGATAACAAACCATGAACCAGTCATCCCTAACTGTGCCCCAGTGATAACAAACCATGAACCAGTCATCCCAAACTGTGCGCCAGTGATAACAAACCATGAACCAGTCATCCCAAACTGTGCCCCAGTGATAACAAACCATGAACCAGTCATCCCAAACTGTGCCCCAATGATAACAAACCATGAACCAGTCATCCCAAACTGTGCCCCAGTGATAACAAACCATGAACCAGTCATCCCTAACTGTGCCCCAGTGATAACAAACCATGAACCAGTCATCCCAA